>JAWWLZ010000659.1:0-11850 GCA_035041345.1 Poliocrania exsul | reverse complement strand
GTGCCCCCTGAGCCTCCTTTGCTCCAGCTGAGCCCCCCCAGCTCCCTCAGCCCCTCCTGCTGCTCCAGCCCCTTCCCTGGACACCTCCAGCCCCTCCATGTCCTTCTTTGTGCTGAAAACCTCTTGGCACAGGGACTCTGTTGTAGATTTACTTGGATTTCCTCTGGGACAAGAACCTCACATCTCAGAGGGCTGCTCTGCCTGCTCTCAGGTCACCTTCACCTGCAGCACACCCAGCCCTGTCCAGCAGCCTCAGCTCCACCATCCCTTATGCAATGTCACAGTCCCAGAGCAAGACTGGGCGTTGGTAGAAGAGGATTCAATTCAAGGACAACTTGGGCCAAGCAGATCCTCCAGGGTGGGTCACCTCGAGGAGGTGGCAGCAGCTGATGACCAGTTGCCTGCAGAAACCAGTTGCCCCCATCAGCACATCCCTGGCAAGCAGCAATTAGCACCAGAAGCAGTCTCACCCTAATTAGTGTCATTGACTTAAAACACTCGACCTTGAGGAGGTTTCGCATCGATCTCAGCGCAGGAATCAGAGGATTTGACAACAACAACAACAACAACAACATCTCCCAAGTGTGTCCAACCCACCTCTTGTCACCAGCCCAGCAGAACCACCAGGACTTGGGGCTCCAAATTAATTAGGGAGGTTGTTTTTTGCATGGAGGAAGGGAGGGAACTGGGAGCAGGTGGCTGCTGGCTGGACACCAGCTCTGGGAAGGGACCTGAGCCTTAATTACTCCTCTTCCTTAACCTCCCTGTGCCTGGAGGCATCCCAACCTCCTTGGTGGTGGTGGAGGGGATTGATCCATTGCCCTCCCTTGGCATCTGGACATCCTGATTAATGGAGACCCAACCAGTGGCTCCCGACCCTGGGGGATTCATCACTTAAACGTGGGAATTACTCAATAAACTCTTCCAACCCTCAATAAACGGAGCCATTAAAAATTAATCACTCGCCATCTCCTCAGTGTAAACGGAGCTAATAAGCTTGGGGTAGGGAGTGGGGAGGGGCAATGGTCTCACAATGCCTTTTTTTTGCCCCAAACACCATCCAAAAGCCCAGAAAAGACTGATCTTTCCCAGCCACACTCGCAGACTCGACTGAGAACTCGATGCCACTCAAGCGGCTCTGCCTCCCCCAGGAGAGAGCAGAGGGGGTTTATTTTAAATCCCTTCCCTCCCATCATCCCTCTGACACTAATCAGGGTTCCAGCCCCATGGGAATCAATGATTAATGATGTTAAATATAGCAGGAGATTGCGAGGGTAAAATTAGGCACTATGCATAAAACATCAGTGCTCCTCATTAGATGTTCCACCCATGGGTTGATGTTCACCAGGGCTCTGGCCCTGCAGTTGGGAATGGACTGGCCAAGGCCCTTCCAAGCTGCACAGCTCCAGGGCTGGAGCTTTAATGGGAGCACACCAGTCGTGATCAGAGAGCCAGGACAGGGCTGAAGGTGGGGCTGGACAGCCTGGAGGGCAGGGCTGGGGTGGGGATAAGATCATCCCACCAATCAGCTCAGGACAGTGTTGTGATGGTCCATCCTGCACCATGATGGGGTGGTTGGGGTCAGCACCACTGTGGGTTGGTCTTGACCATTGGTGCCAGTCACAGATCCAACATCTGCAAGCTTTGGGATGAGGGTTTGCTGTACCTTGTGGTCCCTTATCCCAGTGAGGTGGTTGGGATCAGAATTGTTCTGGATTTGCCACAGGACCATCATCGGTATGGGTTGGCTTTGCCCAGTGGTGCCAGTCATAGATCCAAGATTCCCAAGGCTTGGGATAAAGATTTGCCGCAGCCCATGGTCCTGTATCCCAATGTGGTGATTGGGATCAGCATCGTTATGGGTTTCCATCACGGTGGGTTTGCTATGGAACCACCATCATTGTGAGCTGGCTTTGACCAGAAGTATGTCCATAGATCCAACATCCCAAAGGCCTGGGATGAAGGTTTGCTGTACCTTTTGGCCCCTTATCCCAGTGGGGGGGTTGGGATCAGCACCACTGTGGGTTGGCTTTGCCCAGTGATGCCAGTCATAGATCCAACATCCCGAAGGCTCAGGATGAGGGTTTGCTGTAGCCCATGGTCCTGTATCCCAATGGAGTGGTTGGGATCAGCATCACTGCAGGTTTGCCAAGGGGTCACCATGGCTCTGGGTTGGCTTTGTGTGACCACCCCTCTCCCATCAGCCTGGCCAGAGCTGCCTGCTCAGCATAGTTCCCCAAATCCCCCAAATCCCACAGGTCCCAACCCTGCAGCTTCCCCACCCTCCCCTCCCACCCTCCTGGTCACTGCTGAACTCCAAGCAGAGCTCTTAAGGAGCCCAAATCCAGGGGGAGAAGGAGAAAGACACAAAGCCACCAACATTCCAAGCCAGTTCCTCCCAAAACAGCACCGAGAACACAAATCTGGCTGTAATTAATCCCATTATCGTGGGGAGGGAGAGACAGGGCTTGAAAGGGCTGTCAAAAGTGGGAGCACAGGAGGGATAAGCCCTTGTGGGAGCTTAAGCTCAGTCCTAAAGCTGCTCCAGAGGAGATCAGGGACGTGAAGGTTGGAGGACACCAGCCTGGGGGAGAAGATTCAGCAGCGTCTCATCCCCCAGAGCTTTCACTCAAGAAATGAGACAAAAATAGCCCAAAAAAGGCCTAAACAGCAGATTTTCAGCACTATCGTGGCATTGCACCCCCTGCAAAGCCCAGCCCGGGGCCAGGGGTGGGGTGGGGGCATCCAGCTGTGCCAGGTTCCCAACCAGACCATCCAGCTGTGCCAGGATGCCACCCAAAGCATCCCTCAGGAGAGGTGTTTTGGGACAGGAAAGCCTTTTGCAGGAAGCCAGGGGAGATGAGGTTGGATTCCAGAACCTGCCCCTCCAAACCACTATAAACCAGTTAAGCAGCCATGGGGCAGCTGGTGCCCCCGCCTGGCCAGACTTTGGTTGGCCGCAAAACATCTCAAACCCCAGCTATTCTGGGGGGAAAAAAAGGTGATTTTCCCCTTCTGAAGGGGGTGAGGGGGAGGCAACACCCCCCTGAAATCTGCAGATGGTTCTTTGATGCCATTTTGGGCACTGCCAGTTGTTTGGAGAAGAGGAGATTCCAACCTGTCAGGCCACTGGTGGAACCTTTGAGGTCTTAACCCCCCCGAAATGAGTCAACAGATTAAAAAAATCCCTTTCCCCCCTCGTTTTGCTGTGGAAAAGGGGGAGCTGCAGCCCCAACCCCACCCCTGCCCCCACCAGCCCCGCTGGGGAGTTGTCGCAGCCTCGAGGAGTTTTCTCCTCTCCCATTTACGCCTTCGTTGGTTCCTGCAGCTTTAATTGGAAGGAGGCAAAGCCCTGGGCTCAAGTTCCCATTAATTAACCTCTGGCCTGTTAATAAGAAGCAGAAGCCAATCAGAGAGGGGCAACCCGGGCACATTCACCCCTGAGCGTGCCCATTAATGTGGGTGAAGGACCTCAAATCACATTTCCCTTTCCTTTGAGCAGGATTTGACCTTCCCCAGGCTTTCAAATCCCTGTTCCACTTCATCCCAATCACGGTGTGGGCACATCCTCACCCCCAGCTCTCCAGGCTCTCCGGGGGCTTTGCCTAAACCCCTTCTTTCCCCCCAAAAATATTCCCAGTGTCTGGAATGACCCAGCAGCATCAGCGGCGGATCACACGGGGCAGGACTTGTCCACTTGACAGATTGAGGTTTCTCAGAAGGTTTTGTGGGTTTTTTGGGGGGCTGAACAACCTGCAAATTGTCATGGGTTTTTTTTGACAAGGACTTCAAAAAGCTCTGACACAAAGAACTTTTAAGCCTTGTTTCAGTGAGAGGTTCTTCTTCCCTCTCCTCCCGGCGCTCAATCCTCTTAAGGATGGTTTACATCGCTGAGCCGGGGATGAGACACCCAGGACCCCAAATCCACACCCGAGGAGGTTCTCCCCACCACGAGACTTTGCTCCATCGGGACCATCCCCATCCTCTCTCCACAAGCCCCCCTTAAAATCTCAGCATCCTTTGCAGCAGCACCAGATGGAAAAGCAGCTCCACCACCGGCATTCCCAGGGGACAATTATGTCCAACTCGAGGAGGAACAGCAGCAGATTGACTCTTATTAGGAGCCCAATGATGGTTGGGAGATGCAGCTTTGATAAGCTCAGCCGGGGTCAATTGCTTCAGGAAAAGTAATTAGACTAATAAATTCCCGAGTTTCTCCTTCCTCCTCCTGGAGCTCTCAGAGCCTCCTTAGCCCAGGGAAGCCGTGGGTTCCCCTCACCAGCTGGGAGACACTTGGGTTGGGTGGAGTTACCTCCAAATGCAGCTTTTTGGGGTTGCCAAGCTCAGCAGATGGAGTTGTGTCTCTCCAGCCCAGTTCTCCAGCCTTACTGGTCCCAGTGAGTGCAGTGACCCGTGTGGAGTTCAACGGGTCCTCCTGCACCTCCCCAAACATCTCCCACCACTTTGAGGAGACCCTCAGGACTCTGGGTGGCACCCACCTCCCAGTAAAGAACAGTGGGATCTGTGCTGGGGGCACTGGGTGACTCCACCCTGCCTGTTTCCTCCCTTCCCATTCCCCAAATCTCCTCCTGTGCTGAAGCTCCTCCAAAAGCAGCAGCTTCTCTTCAGCTTCTCCTCTTGGCCCCCTTTGCTGGCAGAGCCTTTTCCCAGGAATAGCAGCGTGCAGAGGTCCAGCTCCTGCAGACAATGGGCCTGATTGAGCAGCTGCCTCTCCCTTCCTGCTCTGGGAAGGGAGAACTCAGCCCAGCAGCTCCTGCTCAACAAGATGTGAAGCATCTCGTGTCCATCTTCCCCTTCCCAGCATTCCCACCAGCACAGGGTGGGGTTTCCATGCTGGTGCATCCTCCAAAAGGGCAGCCCAGGGAGCCCAGGAGCAGAAAAACCTCCTTTTTAGGAGAATTGAAGCCCTCAGGGCTGGATCACCCTCCTGATCCAACACAATTCCAGGGGTGTGGAAGGGCTGGGATGAGGCCACAGCAGGATGGGACATCCCTGAGGAGGAGCCAAGGTGGGCACAGGGGTTTGGCACCTTTATTCATCAGGGAGAAACCAGGATTGCTCCCCTGGGCTTACCAAAGCTGATTAAACACGATGCTCAGCCCTGGTACCCCCAGTTAAATCAGGAGCAAAGCTTGGCCCAAAATGAACCTGATGACCCAAATTCCCAGGCTGGGAATGGGAAAGGCAGCACTGCCCTCCTAGCAAAGCCCAGCTTAGTTCCAGCTTAGTCCCAGCCCAGGGAGCCCAGGAGCAGAGAAACCTCCTTTTTAGGATAATTGAGGGCTGGATCATCCCCCTGATCCAACACAATCCCAGGGGTGTGGAAGGGCTGGGATGAGGCCACAGCAGGGTGGGACATCCCCGAGGAGGAGCCAAGGTGGGCACAAGAGTTTGGCATCTTTATTTACCAGGGAAAATCCGGGATTTCTCCTGCCCCCCCACCCCCCTCTCCGCGGTTTCAGAGGAAGAGGAGTCGGAGTCGGAAATCCAAATCCTGCCTGGAGGGCATCGAGCCAGGAGGGAAAACAAACCCATCCAAGATGTTCAAGAGGGGCAATCACGGCTCTTCTGGCAGCCCAAATTGTTGGTTTAGCAAATTACTTTGGAACGTGTGTTTTGACACTTCTCGAGTGTTTTCCTTCCCTTCCGCTGGGCTCAAGGTGACTGTTCCCAGCGGGGAAAAAAAAAGCTTTGGAGTTTGGCTTCTCCTGCCTTGGAAAAGCAGCTGGGACAGGGAGCAGAAATGGTGGGAATGGGGACAACACCATGACCCTCCTCATCTCCATCCCTCCCTCAAAGCCACTATCCCAAGTTGCTCCAACCTGGCCTTGAACACTCCCAGGGATCCAGGGGCAGCCACAGCTTCTCTGGGAATTCCATCCCAGGGTCTGCCCACCCTCCCAGCCAGGAATTCCTTCCCAATACCCAAGAAGTGGAGTCCCTCAAGCCCAGCTCTCTCCATAGTCATCATAATCCCAGAATTCCAGACTGGTTTGGGTTGGAGGAACCTTAAATCCCATCCCAATCCACCCCCTGCCATGGGCATGGACACCTCCCACTATCCCATCCAACCTTTCCCTGGACACTTCCAGGGAAGTGGAACCCCTTGGGATTCCCTCTCCAACCCAAGGACCCAAAGCCAAGGAGACACCAATTCCTGTAGGATTTATTGCCACACTCTCCACATTCCCTTGGAATTCCCTCACAAACCAAGGATCCAAAGCCAAGGAGACACCAGTTCCTATAGGATTTATTTCCACACTCCCTAAATTCCCTTCCCACAGAAGTAAAGCATCCTCAGCTCCCAATCCCGGGGGGGATTTCGTACCGAAATTCCTCAATTCACAGTCCAAAAGGAGTTGGGTTTTCCAGGCAGAGCTTCCAGAGCTTTTTCCAGAGCTTCCCTTCTGGAAGCTCCCCCCATTCCCACAGCTCCTGCTGTCCCAATATATACAGATCCTTCTTTTTACAGCTCAGAATATACACCATATTTATATATATATATATAAATTTATAGGGGGTTCACACACACACACAGAGCCCTTGGGCACCGAGAGGCCCCTCCAGATCCCACTGGGAATTCCCCTTTTCCATGCAAACAGCTGGTTTGTAGGGAAGAAAATTCCCCCCATTTTTTTGTGTGGTTTTTTTTTTGTTTGTTTGTTTTGCAGTTTTTTTCCTGTTTATAAAAATAATGGGTGATGCACCCAGGGCGGGGCTGAGGTAGTGCCAGGGAAGGGAATCCCGGGAATGCTGCAGCAGGGAGGGATCCTGGGAATGCTGCAGCAGCAGTGGGATCTGCCAGGTGGGGAGGAATCCCAGGAATGCTACAGCCTCAGTGGGAGCTGCCAGATGAGCAGGGTGGGCTGGGAATCCCGGGATCTGCCCCATGAATCCTGGGAATGCTACAGCACCCCTGGGTGGGCTGGGAATCCCAGGATGTGCCCCCTGGATCCCGGGAATGCTACAGCACCCCTGGATGGGCTGGGAATCCCAGGATGTGCCCCCTGGATCCCGGGAATGCTACAGCATGAGTGGCAGCTGCCAGATGAGCAGGGCACTGTCACCCCCCCCGCCCCTCCGCGTGGCGTCGCTGCCAAAGCTGCGGTACCCGCGCCCGCCGGACACGATGGCCACCGAGCAGATCTCCTTCCTGGGGGCATCCCTGGCACAGGGCCTGCTCCTCACCCACACGTCGGGCTCGTGGGCCAGCTCGTAGATGGAGCCATCCTCCTCTTCCTCCTCCTCCTCCTGATGCCCCGGCGTGCCCGGTGCCGCCTCCCGCACCGACAGCAGCTGCCCAGGCAAGTGGCACGTGGAGCGCAGCCGGTACTGCAGCAAAATCCCTTTTTTCCTCATCTCCCGGGGTGGGAACCCCTCCAGCTCAGGGGGTTTCTCCTCCTCACCCTCCTCTTCCTCCTCCTGGTCACCCTTGAGGACATCGGGGGCCAAAGTGCTCGAAGCCACGGCCAGGAATTCCACGGGGCCGCTGTGCCCGTTGAGGGACACCATGCCCTTCCCTGTGCCCAAAAAAAAGAGAGGGATTTGGTTAAAAACCAGCCTGGGAATTGGAGGTTTAGGGAGGGGAGGGGTTGGGGGCTCACCAGTGATTTTGGGGATGCCCTCCAAGCGGGGCACGGGCAGCAGGACGATGATGCCCTGGTCAGTGCCCACCCAGAGGGAGCCCTGGCAGATGAGCAGGCTGGTGACACGGACGTGTTTCTGACCTGGGGACAAGAAGATGAGGGAGGATTTCACATCCTGAACTCCCAAAGAATTCAAATCCAGTGGATTTGGATGGGGCACACGGACGGGGCACACGGACGGGGCACACGGACGGGGCACACGGATGCAGGGATGGAGCTCATGGACCAGGAGCACACATGAGGATGAAAAGCTGGGATTCATGGATGGGGCACATGGATGGGGCACATGGATTCACACACATGCAGCGATGGAGCTCAGGGACCAGGACCACACAAGGCTGGGATTCATGGATGGGACACATGGATGGAGCACACAAGGCTGGGACACATGGATGGGACACATGGATGGAGCACACAAGGCTGGGACACATGGATGGGACACATGGATGGAGCTCATGGACCAGGAGCACACAAAGCTGGGATTCATGGACACACACAGAGCTGCAAAGCCACCACCAGCTCCACCTCTTCAGTCCCCAAGCAGAGACCCAGGAGCTCCAAACCCCAAACCTTCTCCCCATGCCCCAGTTCCTCACCCAGTTCCTCTGAAGAACAGCCCAGCAGCCCATCCAGGGGGTGACCTCCCAACTTGGCCACTAATTGCAATTAAGCCCTGGCGTGTGGGGGCTCACCTGGGAGCACAAAGGTGGTCCTGGTGGCGATGTTGATCTCCTGCAGGTGCTCCAGGGTCTCGGTGTGGAACAGGCGGATGGAGGAGCCCGAGGAGAAGGCCATCCAGACCCCACTGCCCGCCTTGACCATGTGGGTCACACTGGCATCGGCCTCAGGGTGGGCCTCGAAGGTTTGCTGCCAGGAGGGAAATCAAAGAGGAGAATTCCCAAAATTCCTGCCAGCTTGGGAGCTGCTCCAGGGGCTCCAAAGGTGCCCAGGGAGGAGCAGAGTGGCCCTGAGGTCTCCTCCCTCCTCACCAGCTCTGGGAGAGCACATGGAACCAGCCCATCTCCAAACCCTTCCTGGTTTTTTTTTTTTCAGATAAAAGCCTTTCCCAGGTTTATTTGCTACTTTAAAAGACTCATTTCCCAAAATGCAGCTGTAAAATCCATCCCAGGAGGGGATGAGACCTTTCCAACCCCAAAAATCAGCCACCAGAGGCTCAGCCCATGATCCTTGAGGGTCATGGATTGGTCCATCTGTTTCCCAAACTTCCCATCAAGGCAATCAGGGGATACAAACAGGAAAACCACCTTTTTGGGGGTTTTTTTGCATCAAATCCATCCCTGCTGTAGCCCAGCCTTTAAAATTGACTTTAGAGTGAAAAAAGAGGAGCTGAGATCAATCCCTTTCCCACAGAAGGGGCATAAAGCACATCCCCCAAAAAAACCTTCCCAAAACCAGGGATGAAGAGACTTTCAGATCATCTCTCTCTCATTCCACACCCTCCATGGGATCCATTCCCTGTTGGTTTATTCCCAGACCAAACTCCTGGTCCACAACTCTTATTTCCACCAGCAACCCTCACCCAGCCCTTTTTTTTTTCCCCTCTCCCTCTGCAAGAAAAAATTCCCTCCTGCCACAAATAAAAGGGGAAACTATTTCCACCAGCAACCCCCAGCCCTGTTTTTTTTTCCTCTTTCCTCTGCAAGAAAAAATTCCCTCCTGCCATAAATAAAAAGGGAGCCTGGAAAGGAATCCATAATACATAATTCATGTCCATCCCCACCCTCGGGCTGGATTTAGGAGAGCTAATCCATGCAAACCCAGTTTGGGCTCTACATGTGAGAATGAAAGGGGAGGAAAAAGGGGGTTTTTAAAGGAAAAAAGCCACTCCTGAGCATTCCCTGTTCCTGCAGCTGCAGGAGGTGTCTTGGCACCTTCCCCTTGGGATGCAACACCAGAGGGAATGGAGACAAAAGTGAGGAAAAGCAGCAGGAAAAGGCTGGGATGGGCATGGCAAGGCAGGGATGGGCATGGGAAGGGGCACCATCTGGGGCTCCAACCCCCCCATAACCTCCCAGGTGTTCCCAAGGGATGCAGATCTGGGATTTGGGGAGGCTCCTACCTGGGCACGGAGGGTGGTGGCATCGAGGACAGTGACCTGGTTGGCACAGCTGGCCCAGAGGGTCTCGTCCAGGGTCAGGAGGGCTCGGACGGGGCCGGTGCCCACGGGCACCAGGGTGGGCAGCACTGCCGGGTCCCACAGCCCCCCTGGAGCACAGGGAGCATGGGGAGAGGCTCAGCACGAGGGAACAGCAGCTCTGGGGGGAGCTGAACCTCCCCAGATGAAACAGCAGCTCTGGGGGGAGCTGAACACCCCCAAGATGCCTCCTGGGGGCACTGGGAACCACCCACACCCCCCGGGCTGTGCCGGGGGCTCAACTCCTCACCCAGAGGGAAAAAGAGAATCATTCCCTCACTCCAGTCCCTCATTCCATTCCCTCACTCCCTCACTCCCTTATTACATTCCCTCACTCCATTCCCTCACTCCCTTCCCTCATTCCAACCCTCCCAAAATCCCTTTGCTCCCCTGCAAACACCTTTGGAGCTTGGAACAACTGCCCACCTGCAGCACTTGTGTTGCCAAAGCCCCAAATCCCCTTTTTTTTCCCATTTATTTGCTTTTCCAAGGCATTCCGGAGTGTCCCTGTGAGGAGCATCCAGTCTGGATTGGGATGAATCCACCACCAGCAGCTCCAAGACATAATTACTCTCCTTTTTTGGATTTCTAATGCATATTTTTTTAACTAAACCCCTAAGATCTGATGGATCAAAAAGACCTTTGGATTCTCCAACCTCTGCTCCCCCAGCAGGGCTTTAGAAACCGATCCCCCTTACAGCAAATCCTCATTTTAGGGAAGCTTTTTTCTTCTAAAAAAAAAACAGGGATAAGATTAAAACCTCCACTCATGCAGCCCTGCCAGCAGCTGCTGCCATCAATGTGCCTTTCCATGATCAGAATTCAATTAAAAATGCCTTTAATTGGCTGTGATGCGGGAAAAGGAGGACGTGCAGCCTCCAAAAATGCAATTTAACGGGGTGGGTTTGGTGGCTTGGGGTTGATTCGGGTGCTGCTCCCTGCAGGTTCTTGGAGAAAACCAGGTTGATCCAAAATTCCACGTTATTTCAGGGTCTTTGCTACCCTCTAGTGGTGAAAAAAGGGTGTTTACCAGGAGAGGAGATGAAATTTGGTCTGAGCCAAACCCAGGGTAAATAACCCCAAAACGAACGTGGTGAAGGGAAGTCTCCACGTGGGTGAGGGTTGGATGGGATCAGCTCCATTTATAGCACCAAAAACGTAATTTTTGCAAGGGAAAAGCTCCAAATCCTTGTGCATCCCATCAATCCCCTCCAAGGATGGGGATGTTGCCCTAATCCACCCCTCAGCAGGACCGTTTTCCGTGTTTTTCCCCCAAAACCAACCCCTCTTGCACTCAATGACAACCAACCCCTTTTCTCCCCCAGAGCTGCAAGAATGAAATTTTTTTGGGGGGGGAAAAAGCCCTGAAAAGTGGGGGATTTATCCCCATTTTAGCAGAATGGACAATCTCTTATTCCCTATTTTTTTAGAAGGTTTCACCACCCCAAAAAATCCCAGACCCAGGTGTTGGGTGTTGTCCAAGCCCAGGGTTGTCCTCACCATCACTCCGGGGATAGGCGGCCACGGAGCCGTCCTGCAATCCAGCAAACAGGAATTCTGGGCTGTGCCTCAGGCACAGGATTGGCTGCATCCCAGGGCTCCTGCAGCTCAGCAGACAAGGGGCTCCAGTGTCCACACTGCCATAGACCAGGATGCTGCAGGGAGGGAAAATGGGCATGGAATACATGCCATGGGCTGAGAGGGGTTTGGCTGTTGACTACAGTGTTATGGATCAAAGCCCATCTGTCCAGGGTTAATTAATTAGCTCAATTAAGCCATCTTAGTTGCATTCAGAGGATGCAGGTTCATGTCTTGAGGATCTCAGCAGAAACTAAGAGGGTTTAACTTTCAGATTCATAGAATCAGTTGGGTTGGAAGAGACCTCTGAGATCATCAAGTTCAACCCTTGATCCAACCCCACTGTGATCACCAGATCATGGCACTCAGTTCTTTGCAGAGAGAGTGCTCAGGCATTGGAATGGCCTGCCCAGAGAGGGGGTGGATTCCCCATCTCTGGAGGTTTTTAAG
>JAWWLZ010000658.1:0-11855 GCA_035041345.1 Poliocrania exsul | reverse complement strand
TCCAGGGCCTAATGAAATATTCCAAGGGCAAACAAGCCCTGCCTGGGAGCACCAGCTGTGCCAGGGCAAGGGGATGCAGCACCACCCCAAGCATCCCCTGGGCACCCCCTGGGCACCCCCTGGGCACAGGGATGTGGGAAATTCTCCCTGGAGTGTAAAAGAAAAGCTGTTAAAAATCTTTGAGTTGGCAGAAATTTTGAAGATGAGTAAAGAAGATTAATTAGGCCACAGCTTATTAGAGGTGTCACACTCAAAGCCAGTTTTATTTAAGGACTCCAGGGAGAGATAAAAGACAGGTAAAAAGCCCTAACTAACTCCTAATTACAAAATATATCCTACCCTTCTTCCCACCCCTCGCTGCATCCCATGGGTTGAAACCACAGTGCCCATTAAACTCATCACAGCTTTAATTAGATGATACTTTTGGACAAATGTCCACTTCTGCTGTGCAAAAACTCATCTCCTAACACCCCTTCTCATGGGCAGGCTGGCCTGAAACCTTCTCATCTTCCTTTGGTTTTGCTACCTCGTGGGCCTTTCTCACAGAACTCTCTCACACCTGTGAGGAGGCCACAAAACTCTGCCTGTTATGCCAAAAACCCTTCTTCATAACTCAAAAATCTCTTATTAATCCTTCACTGGAGCAGGATAAACCTCCCACAGCTGCTCTCAGTGGGATGGGGAGAATCCAAGCTGGAAAGCCCCACATTTGGCAGGGCCAAAAGAGGAAAGAACCCAAGATCCTGGAGCTTCCTTTGCCCTGTGGTTTCCTTGTTCTGGAAGGAGTTGCTTAAGGACTGGCTGACTGTGCTGCCCAGGAGGGTGACAGAGCCTTGTCTTGCAAAACAACTTCCTCTGCTCTTGGCTGGGAGTGTCTCCCCCAGTGCTCCAGCAGTTTGGGGAAGGAGGTGAGCTCTAAAAACCCAGTAAAACAGCCTCAAGCTCTCTAAATGATGCTGTTTCACAGGATGTTCTGGCTTGGAAGGGACCCACGAGGATCAGCAAGTGCAACTCTTCACCCAGGGATCAAACCCACGGCCTTGGTGCTCATTGAGCACCATTTCCCAACCAAATGAGCTCATCCCAGGTTAAATTATTAGCACAGGTTAATTCCAGGTTAATCACTGACCTGAGATGGCTCCAGTTTGCCCCCAAATTCCTGATATTTGAGGGCTCTGAAGGCAGAATTTGTGCAGCTTTCAGTGCAGAGCTTATCACTGGGAGCATCTCGTGCTCTGAAGGGCTGTGGTGAGCCCAGCAGAGATGAGGGAGGTGGAGGAACTGAAAAGAGATGCTGTGAACAGCAGGGTGGGTCCTTCCTGCTGCTGGGCAAAGGGATGTTCATGCCTTGAGAAAATCAGCTGTGAAAGGGATAATTTCCAGCAGTGAGATGAGAGGAATCCATGGGAGAAGACTGGGTGACATCACCAATAGTGATGGCACACTAAAAATATATATATATAAAGTCAGCCCATGTACTTCCTGTATCATTTCTAACCCAAACTACACCCTGGTCAGCTCCAGAAGTTGCAGATTTCAAGGAGGTTTGAATTCCCATGAATTACATAAAATTTAGGTAGTAGGCAACACCATCCCTGTGCCCAAGGTCCCTGTGAACAGCAGCAGGGTGCAAGCTCTCCTATCACTACTAATTAGAATTTTGATGGGGTAAAATAGAATTTAATCCCTTACAAGATGTTGCTAATTCATCACTTCATGTTAAAAACATTCAGGCCCTGTTCTCCAATCTCATTTCAGCTTTTAGAAGTCACCAAGTCCTTAAAATAGCCCCTAAAAGGGGAAGGAGTGGCAGGTTCTGGGTCACTTTTTGCTTGGTTGGGAATCTCCTTAATACCTGGAGCTAAACAAGAATTGTTTTTCACTGTCACTCGACATTCCTGAGGAAAGGGCACAGCCTGGCCAGTAAGGAATGAGGTTTTGCCAAAAATAGAGGTCAGGAGTTTATCAAGGCACTGAAAGTCCAGTCCCAGCACAGGTAAATCCAACTCCACCCTCTGGGGCAGTTTGTCCCCAAAGCTCCAGCTCTGTCCTACATTTCCTGGGACACAAGGAATGACCACCAATTGAGGATCAACCTAAACCTCCTTGCTTTGGGAGGAGGAGCTGCCTTTGCACTGCAGAGCCTGTGGGATTCCTTATGTAACTCCTGGCAGTTACTATAGGAACAAACTTTCCTCAAGTGGCAGCTTGGTGGTTTTGGAGCTTTATTTGCCACCCTCCTGTCCCCAGGTGGGTCAGTGCAGCTGGCACAGACCCAGGACATCAGAGCCACTGCCTGTGCTTGGAGGATTATCCCTGTCACCTATTTCTGGCAGCAGTGGGGACACAAATCCAGGAGTGACTCAGAGCTCTGTGTGGCTGTTCCTAAAGGGGATCTTCCCACAACTCTCCCAAGCACACTCTGATCCCTCAGTGAGGCCCCACTGGTGCTTTCTTCTTGCTTGAATGGGGAGTTACAACCCCAGGCAGGTGGACAGGGCTGTGATCCCTCCCACAGCCTTACACTTGGGAGCCCTTCCCAGATCAGGCTCTGTAAAGGATAATGCTCATTTCTGAACATTTGCACTCAAACTGAAATCAATACTCTCTTTATGCCCAGGACTCTCCTTTCAGACCTGCCTTTAGAAGAGCAGAACAGCTCAAAAGCAGCATCGTGGAAGATCACAGAGAATCCTGTGGCTCAGAATCCAAATGAATGCACAAGCCCACGTGCCTCCCTCTGGCAAGCTTCCCTTACATAAGGCTGAGCTTTCCCTAAGCCAAGCTGAGCACTTTCAGTCCCACCACTGTGGGGTTTGGAGCACTCCCCATAATGATCATCCCCCTCCCATGCAGCTGTTCCAACAGCTATTTAAAAAGTTACTCTTTGAACTGCTTTGACTGAAAAGGAAATTCAGCTGCGACTCAAGAGGCTGCTGATGGAGGAGTTGAGTCACACAGATTTTGGGGGAATATTTGCAACGTGGTTTAGATTAATATTGGTTTGGTTGGACTAAGCCAACTCCCCCATTCCACTGGAAGCCATCCCTCCTCAACCACCTGCTCTTCCTCCTTCCCATCCAGTATTTAACCACCTCTGGACAGGTATTTTCACAGCTCTACCTGGTTTTTAGCCAAGACTGAAGAATTAATCTGGGTTTGGGTTGTGCTCAGTGACACTTTTCCCATCTGATCACTTGAGTTAGAAGGGGCTGATTTGGGCACAGAACCCTCAGGTCTCACAAGACAAGGGATGGAGGGAAGGGTCAGACAAACCAGGAGGAGCACAGGGCAACCTGAACCTCTGGGCACAGAGAAATCCTCGCTGGTGCTCCCTGGGGAGGACCCACCGCTCCAGCGCCGGCCCAACGGATCCAAGGAGCCTGTGGGAGGGAGGGAGGGAGGGATGGAAGGGCTGGAGAGCAGAGGGGAGAGGTTGGGAGAGGAGAGAATCACACACAATTAGCTGCAGGGCACACAAGATCAGCTTTAGAGTCAGAAATGAAGAATCCAGTTAGTGCTACTCAACACAGGCTTCACGGTCTGTGATTCTGGCTCCTGGAGGACATGGGGACACTGAGGCAGAGCCCAGGACACCCCACAGCCCCATCTCCTCTGCAACCCAACCTCCACACTCTGCTGTTCAGCAGGGGATGTGCTGACAGATGCTCAGCACAGGCTGTTCTGCAGCCCTGTTATCTCCCAGACTCACACATGGAAGGGCCTTTGCCACGGGAAAGGAGAGGGAGGAGAGATCCCACCTGGGAGAGCAGCAGCTGCTCTTTTAAGGCATTTAGTTCAGGTAATTCAAACAGCAAAGGCCTTCAAGAAGAGGATTATGGCAACTCAGGACCCTGGCATGGGGTGTAACCCACCCTGGGCACCTCTGGGCAGGAGGCTGGCAAAGAAAAGAGGAAGCAGCAGAGGGAGATCCCACCCAACTTCCTCCCAAACAAGGCCCTCTGAGCACTGCAGGGTTTGTTGTGCAGAAGCAAAAGCACACTGAGATTTCACAGAATGGTTTGGCTTGGGAGGGACCTTAAAGCTCATCCAGTCCCACCCCCTGCCATGGGCAGGGACACCTTCCACTGTCCCAGGTTGCTCCAACCTTGAGCCCTTCAGTCACCTGTACAGATGAGCAGCTTTGCTTCCAGGTATCCCTGGAAGTGCTGAGAGGGACCATCTGGAGCCAGCAAACACCACGTGGCCTCCCACCAGAACAGTTTTCATTATTAAGAAGCCACATATCAAATAAAATGCTGTCTTTGCTCTCCACAGGTCCACCTGGGGCTCATTTCCATCACTGCCACATCCAAAGTGAAGCTCTGCAGTTATTCCAGGAGGAACATCAGGACTTCCTTGCCATCCCTACCCAGAGCACCACACTCACCACAACAACCAAAACTGCCCCAAAAGATGCTTTGACTGGCAGGAATCACCCCAAGCTCGTGGCAGAGACACCTCCTGTGGCCACACACGCCCTCGAGGAGGAGATTTCCCACCTCCAGGAATCTCATTAGTGTAGTGGGTAATTATGGGATCAGGTAAGTCAGTGGCTAATTATTGTATCAGATAACACAACACCAGCCTGCTCTCCAGGACTGATGCAATCCTTCCTCCCAGCCAGGAGCTGCTTTGGTGGCAGGGCTGAACTCTAACCCTTAATTATAACAATTACAAGAACAATTAGCTACAATTCTGCACTTCCAGGATGTCCCACGAACAGGAGAAGCTGCTCCATCACATCCAAACAGGTAACCTGGAGCTGGGGCAGAATTTGTCCTGCTGTCTCGTGCCTCAGCAGACAAGATAAAGCTGCTATTTTTGCCCTCAGTGCTGGCTCCAGGTGCCAAGAGATAAAGGATTTGCATGTGAGGGGCACATCCTGCCCTCTGCCAACCCACGTGGTCCAAGGCCAGGTGTGGACCAGGAAACCACCCACAAGATAGAACAGGATCTTGGGCTGAGGTCACTGTGGGTTTGGGGTTTTAAACAGCAGAACAGGAAACAAACCCCAGTGTTGTAACTCCCAATGTCCAGAGGTGCCCTGCAGTTCCCAGTGGTCACACTGAGCTCACCAAGTGTCCTGTTTACAGATGGATATAGAGACAGTCCCTCCTCCAAGTTCACTGCCAGCAGCTCTTGGGAAACAAGGCTCAAGGCCAGATCTCCAAGTGATTAGAATGGCTCATTAAAACAGGATTTGAGGCAGCCTTAACTCTTTTGCTACAGCAAAACAAGCATTTCCCAGCAGTAACTCCAGAGCAGTGTCTGCATCACCAGGGCACAAGTTCCATCCTTTGTTTTGTCTTCTGGAACTCAAACACTGAGATACCAGTTCCTCTGTACCCCCTCCCACTCCTTTCTCAGACAGCTCAGGGGCACAACAGGCCTTGAAATCACAGAAACATGGAATGGTTTGGGTTGGAAAGACCTTAAAGCTCAGCCAGTGCCACCCCTGCCATGGGTAGGGACACCTCCCACTGTCCCAGGGTGCTCCAGCCTGGCCTTGGACACTTCCAGGGATGGGATTTCTCTGGGCAACCTCTGCCAGGGCCTGCCCAGCCTCACAGGGAGGAATCCAGTGGGAAAGGAGGCAGAGGACAAACCCCTGGAATTCCTGGAGTGGTTCATCTCTCCAGGGTGATGTTCCACCTCCTCCCTTCTCCCTCCCCAGTGTCCCCTCCAATCCTGGTCCCATCAGGGGCAGCCCCAGGTGACAGGATGTGACTCCCCAGCTGGAATTCCCTCCCAATGACACAACAGCGGCTTTTTCCTCACCCCGAGGAGCGGCTCCTACTCCCGATGGAGCATCTCCCACATCCCGGGAGCCGCTGGATTCCCACGGGGCGATCCCGGGCTGTTCCCTCCCCATCTGCCCCCGAGCACCGGCGGGTTCCGGAGGCACCGGGAGCCCCTTCCAGAGGCACCGGCACATCCCATGGGACTCACAGCGAGCCCGACCCCGCTGCGGCCAAACCTGCCTCGGTTTGGGGTTTTTCTGCCCCAAAATCATCGGGGTGTCACTGCCAAAACCCATCGTATTCTGTCCCCCAAAACCACCGAGGTCTGTCCCCAAAACTCCCGTGTTCTGTCCCCCAAATCCACCCTGTTCTGTCCCCCAAATCCACCCTGTTCTGCCCCCTAAAACACGGGGCTCTGTCCTTCAAACCCCCCCAGTTCTGCCCCCCAAACCCACCCTGTTCTGTCCCCCAAACCTCCCCGTGTTCTGTGCCCAAACCACCCTGTTCCGTCCCCAGAAACCACCTTGTTCTATCCCCCCAAACCCACTGTGTTCTGTCCTCCCAAACTCCCCGTGTCCTGCCCCCCAACCCCACCCTGTCCTGCCCCCCAACCCCCCCGAGTTCTGCCCCCCAACCCCCCCGAGGCACCGCCGCTGTGCCACCCCCAACCCCCGGAGCGCGGGGCCGACCCCCCGAAGGCCCAGCCGGGGGTACCCCCGAGCGGCCCCGACCCCCCGTGAGGGGACAACACCGGCAGGGCCCGACGGACACCGCGGGGGCGACACCGGGGCGGGGGGGACACACAGGCGGGGACACCGCGGGGGGACAGCGCGGTACCTTTGGCCTGGCAGTCGGCGCAGAACTTGTTCTCGTCCTCGGCCAGCAGCCCGGCCAGCACCGCCTGGTACCGCTCCACGTCCCGCACCGACTTGCCCGTCATGGCGCGGCCGGCGCTGCCGCCCGCGGGTCACGGCGCGGCCCGGCCGCTTCCGGCTTCCGCCGGGGGCGGGGCTTACGGGGGGCGGGGCCAACAGCGACAGGCCACGCCCCCAAACGCGGTAACGCCCCCTCAAAAATCAGCATCGTGTCATCATTGTCATTATTGTCATCATTGTCATTATCGTCATTATCATCATCATCATCATCATCATCATGATCATCATGAGTATCGTTGTCAATCAGCATCATCGTCATGATCATCATCATCATCATCATGATGTCATCATCATTATCGTCATCATCATCATAACCATCATCATCATCATCTTCATCATCGTCATCATCATCATCATCGTTATCACCATCATTATTGTTGTCATCATCATCATCATCATCATCTTCATCATTGTTGTTGTCATCATCTTCATCATCATTGTCATCTTCATCATCATTGGCATCATCATCATCGTTGTCGTCATCATCATTATCGTCATCCTCGTCATTGTCATCATCATCGTCGCTGTCACCGTTATCATCATCATTATTATCATCATTGTCATCATCATCATCATCATTGTCGTCATCATCATCATCGTCATTGTCGTCGTTGTCATCATCATCATCATCATCGTTGTTGTCACCATCATCATCCTCATCACCATCATGGCTTGGTTCCCAATGAAGATTTGGGAAGGGTTCTCTGCTCTCCCCACACTCCTGTCCCCCAAACCCCACCCTGTTCTGCCCCCCAACCCCTCCCTGCAAAGGAGCAGACATAAATGGCTCTGTAGACTCTGATCTTTGTTCTCAGCACGCAGGAATTGCAGAAGGAGAAGGGAACTGCTCACCAAGCACTCCTGGCTCAGCCATCTCTCCATGCAACAAAAGCCTTCTTTCATCTTGCAGTGAGCTCCAACGAGAACTTGGAGACATCCAGAGCACATGGTGGCTCAACCCAGCAGAGAAGACTCAACTGTGCACAGATTTGGGTGAGCACAGAGGATTCTGTGAGGCCCTGAAAGCAACGTGTGGACCCACACACCAGGCTCAAAGCCCCCTGCTCAGCACAGATGGCCAAATGCTTCTCACAGATAAAACCTCCATCCTGAACCAATGGGATGAACATTTTCAGACTCTCTTCAGTGCCAACTGTGTGGTCCAAGGTTCAGCAATTCAGGACATTACACAACAATCAATGAAAAATGAGCTGGATGTAGCCCCTACTCTGGGAGAGACCCTTAAGGCCCCCAAACAAACCACAAACTCATTAATGTAACAATAAATGCTTTATTTAATCATGGTCTTATGTCAAACACATCAAGCCAGTTAAACAAACTGCTCGACCCTGTCAACATTGTGTCAAACCCTGTCACTATCACGCAAAATCCTTGCCACTATCGTGCCAACCCCTCTGCCACCATCATGCCAAACCCTGTCACTATTGTGCCAACCCCTCTGCCACCATCGTGCCAAACCCTGTCACCATCATGCAAAATCTTTGCCACCATCATGCCAAACCCTGTCACCATCATCCTTGCCACTATCGTGCCAGCCCCTCTGTCACCATCATTCCAATCCCTCTGTCACTACCGTGACAACCCCTCTGTCACCATCGTGCCAACCCCTCTGTCACCCTTGTGCCAAGTCCTCACTACCATCGTGCAACCCCTCTGTGACCATCGTGCCAAACCCATCCAGCCGTGGAGCCCAAAATAGCCACGGGCTCACCTGAAGGGGGGCGTGGGGTTGGGGCTGCCTGCTCCATATTAATGAGCCCCTTCCTCCTTCTCCTCCTCCTCCTCCTCCTCCTCCTCCTCCTGCTCCTCCTCCTCCTCCTGCCCGGCCCTCCCGGTGTCCGGCGGTGCCGCACCGAGCGCACCCACACGAGCCCACCCGTGCTCGGTCCAGCCGCGCTCGCCATGGCCAAGGGTCCCTCCCTGCCCCAGCTCTGGCTCCTACTCCAAACCTGCTGCCTCTGCCTGGCCCAGCTCGTAAGTGCCGTGCTCGATCCCGCTCGATTCCCGGGCTGGAACGGGATGGAGAGGGGATGGAGAGGGAATGGAGAGGGATGGAGAGGGCATGGAGAGGGAATGCAGAGGGGATGGAGAGGGGACAATCCCCATCTCCCCCATCGCAGTGCTGGAAACCCCCGCGACTTTGGGCTCATTTTCCCAGGACTTTTCCCTTGCTTTTCCCAGAACTTTTCCCTTGCATTTCCCAGGAATGCCCCAGCGCGGGGGGGTTGGGAACAGCCCCCAGCCGGGATCCACAGCCCCGACCCACTCGGGAACTCTCCAAAAGCCCCACGGGAATTTGGGACTTGCAAGTCTGGGACTCTTTGGCTGAACAAGTTTAGTTCTCTTTTCCCTTTGGAGCAGCAATGGGGGACCCTCTGTTGGTTCCCTCCCCAGCAATCGCCGGCTCTGCTGCTTCCCATCGCCTGGGAAAATTTGCCTTTGCCTTCCTGGGATGTGCTGCGGCTCCAGACGGAGGGGAATGAGCAGGGCTGAGGGGGCCAGGGGCAGGGAAAAATGCATCGGGAAGAAGGGAAGGTGTCCCTCTGCTCCTCGGGGTGAGGAGGAGGCAGAATTCCTCCTGGGATCCCACCTGGAAAAAACTCTCCCTGCCTTGCGACTGCGAAAATTGAGATTTTTAGAACAGATTTTGGAAAATCTTTCCATGTGGCTCCTGAAAGGAAGCGGGAGCAGCTCCCTCCTAAAACAGCCCCCCGGGATCCCCGTGGGCTCGCGGTGGCGGGTCCGGCCAGGGGGATGTGGCAGCTCCGGGAACAAGG
Source organism: Poliocrania exsul (assembly GCA_035041345.1). Lineage (NCBI taxonomy): Eukaryota > Metazoa > Chordata > Aves > Passeriformes > Thamnophilidae > Poliocrania > Poliocrania exsul. The sequence goes on along the minus strand of JAWWLZ010000658.1, from coordinate 2,378 downwards.
AACCCTTTGGCAATCACCGGGGCAGGACAAAGATGCCTTTCAGGAGGGTTGCCAGGGATGGGGATTCGCTCCCTCCCCGACTGCACGGTCCGATCCAAGGTGAAGCTGAGGTTGTCCTGTGGACAAACCAGCGGCTCCTCTCACCCCTGGATATTAATATTTATATTTATTATTTAAAACATCCCAATCCCAGAAATGCAGCCCAGGCACCCAGGTGGCTCCCGTGCCCAGGTTCAGCCTCCACGGCTGGAACACCTTCCCCCCAAACTCCCGGTCAGGATAACAGAGGTTTCTTTGCAGATTTCTGTGCAAACCTCCAAGCCGGGGCCGCGCTCCGGGCGCTTCCCCGCGGCGCTGAATGGAGCTTTTGTGCGGAGCCGGGAGCGGGGCTGCGGGACGTGGGCACCGAGCCAGCCCTGCCCATGGGCGGCTCACACCGAGGGCTGGGGGTCCCCATCTCACACCGGGGCTGCAGGAGCCCAAATCGTGCCAGTGCTCCGAGAAACCCCACTCTGAGCCAAGGGGGGGCTTTGCAAGCGCTGATACCACCCCATGGAAACCCCGATCCATCAGGGCAGGGATCGCAGGGAAGGAGAGGGCAGAAATGGGGTAGAAATGATGCCATCAGCCCATGGACACCTTGATCTGCTGGGGCAGGAGCCCTGGAGGTGCCAGGGAAAGGAGGGGGAAGAAAAGCAGGTGAAGCTGAGCAGGGGATGAGGAGCTGGTGGTGCCAGTGTGGGGGAGATGCCCTGGGTACCCCCATCCATGGGGAGGGGCAGAGCTGGGACGCCTTGGGATGCTCCCTCCATCCCGGCTCTCCTCCCAGCACACACCAGCGGCTCCCACTGTCCCCCAGCATGTCTCGGGGTGCATCTGCTCCCTCCTGACGTGGCTCCCATCCCTCTTCCCCCTTAGCGAGGCCCACCGGGAGAGCCCGGCCCGCGAGGGCCCCCCGGTCCCCCAGGAGTGCCGGGAACGGACGGGATTGACGTGAGTGCCCGGGAACCTGTGCGGGCTGCGGGCAAGGAGGGAGGGAGGGAGGGGACCCGAGGCACAAAGAGCCACATTGTGAGGCTCGCCCAGGGCAGGGGATGCGGTGCCGTGGGATTCCCTCTCTCTGTGCTGCTCCTGGGCAGACGGAGCATCCCCGGCTTTTCCCATAGCCCCGGGCAGCAAAGGTGGCACAGGGGAGCACAGCTCCTGCAGGGGCTCCATCTCCATCCACAGCTGCCCAGGGCATCTGGAGCCCCCTGGAAATTGGGGGCTGAGGGGGTTTTGGGGGATCAGAGGACAGGGAGGTTTGGGAACACCCCTGTGTGGGCAGCAGAGGGGCTCTGAGGGGCTGGTGCAAGGTCAGCCCGGGGTGCCCAGTGAGGGGAGGAGCTGGAGGGACCAGTGGGGAGCAGAATACCCCAGTGGGGTGCCCTCAGAGTGTGATGTGGCCCAGGGCTGTGGTGAGGGGCTGTGGCTCTGGATCCTCCACGAGCTGTCCCTTGGGGCTTGGACAGAGGGGCCATCTGTGAGCCAGCAGAAAGTGCCCTCTCTGTGGGATGTGTCCCCAGGTGTTGTTTCAGTGCTATTTATACCCAGAACAGCCACAGTCCCCCCTCAGCCCCAGCACAAACCACTCTTCCCAACACCAGCCCCATCCTGATTCCCCACCTGGCTGTGGAATCCAGCACCTCACTTGAGGAGGTGGGGAGGGCACAGGGACCCTGAGCACCCTGTGGGGTGGCAGATCCCTTTACAACCTTCTCTCCTTTCCCCAGGGTGACAAAGGCCCTGCTGGAGCCCCTGGCTCCCCGGTGAGTACCCACCATCCCTCCCTGCATCTCCCTGGTGCTCCTGCTGCTTCCAGAGCAGCTCCTTCCATCCTGCCCCTCCTCTGCTCTTTTAAAGGGTGTCAAGGGGGACCCCGGAGCTCCTGGCCCAGATGGACCCCCAGGGAAGCCGGGCATTGATGTGAGTACCCACCCTCTGCCCCACCATGGGGTCTCTGTCCGCTCAGCAAACCCCTCTTACCCCCAGGGCAGGGATCTGTGCCTGTCCCACCTTAGAATGGACCAAAATCCCTCCATGCAGGAGCTGGAGGCACCTTTGGAATCACAGCAGAGCTCAGGCAGGGCTGCTGCCACCTCCTCCCACAGTGAGAGCTGTGCCAGGAGGGCATGGACACCCCTGGACAGGGAAAGGCTTGTCCTTGTCCTTGTCCTCATCCTTGTTCTTGTCCTTGTCCTCATTCTTGTCCTCATCCTTGTCCTTGTCCTCATCCTCATCCTTACCCTTATCCTTGTCCTCGTCCTTGTCCTTGTCCTTGTCCTTGTCCTTGTCCTTGTCCTTGTCCTTGTCCTTGTCCTTGTCCTTGTCCTTGTCCT
>JAWWLZ010000657.1:0-11868 GCA_035041345.1 Poliocrania exsul | reverse complement strand
CACTGGCTAACTGCCAGAACATGCATTATACAGATAAGAACATAAGTACCTTTGAAACTTCAGAGTAAACCTGACAAGATCATAGTCCCTGGCTCACAACACCATGCCACATATCCTTCTAACAGTCTGAGCAACCTCAGATCAGGGACTAGAAGTGAGATTTCTGAGAGTGGATCTGCCCCACAGTTAGGATAACACTTGCAGGGCTAGACTGTCCCATGTATCCATCATCAGCGAATGGAGATTTGAAAATGCCACCACATAGTTCCTTAACTGCACTAAGAAATAAAATCCAGCTGAACAATTCTTTTTGCAAACCAGAATCTGCCTGCAGGTTTTCACAAATCCCTTTGCTAAATTAGTTACACTGGGTACTTTCCTTATTGCCTCTGTGTGATTGTCCTCTCTGAAAATTGTTGTCTCTTAGAAAGTATCCTGCCTTTTCTTTTATAGTATTTTACTCTCCAGATGGATAAATTTGCTAAAAGAAAATCCTGAAGATATCTAAACTGTATTAAATTTTCAGCACTAGAAGATTTCTCACTTTGAAAAACACAGAATATATAGTGTGTTTGTTTTCAGTTTCTCAGAGATAGATGTCAACAGGTATGTAAGATTAAAGTCTGCTCCAGATGATTTGATGTTTTATCTCTGGTAACTTTGTGATGAACACTGTTAATATTTCTTTTCAGTTCACTGTTACCTTGACACTATTAACTATAGCCTGTACAGTCACCAGTAACAGTGTTTTGAGCAACACCTGCAGGTGATCAGGAGGAGAATGCTTTTACCAGTTATGTTGTTGAATCACTCAACAGGTTTGTAGGACTTACTGAGGTAACCTGAAGCTGAGAATGAATTAGAAAATTCCAGCACAATATAGCTGTATGGTACCAGAAAAAATTTGCTGCTGCTAAGGATCAAAATGAATGTTATTGAATGTTTACTAAATAATGTGTTCAAAAGACTTGTAAGTCACATCCCTGTGCAAGAACCATCTCATGTTATTTATTTATCCATGTGACAGCTTTTAGTGGGGGAAGTAAGGGGACAAGATAACCAAGTCTAAAAACCATCAAACAGTTCTGACTGATTCATCTCAGCGTGTTTTACAAGGAGAACTATAAGGATTTAAAAGTAGGCTACAAAGCATTATATTGCAAGAGAAATAAATAAAAAACACAAAATACTCCAGAGGCAAGGAAAATTTTGAACTACTAACACAAATTGATGGCATAGTGCAAATAATGCCAAGGTTGTGGGTTCTATCCCCTTTATGGGCTATTGACCTAAGAGTTGGACTGCATGATCCTTGTGGGTCCCTCTCAAGTCAGAACATTCTGTGATTCTGTGTAGCATAACCAATTAAAATCAGCCAGGAATTCCTCTGAAGAGCTTTATGAAGATCTAGGGCTGACACAGACATGACTTTAGAAATTAAGAAAAAGACCATGATGCCAGGCTGGGAGGGTTTTCCTAAACAATGTGGTCTAGTGGCATCCCTGCCCATTGCGTGGGGGTTGGAAGTAGATGATATTTAAGGTCTCTTGCAACCCAAACTACTTATGAGTCTGTGATTATTATAAAGGCATGAATTGAAGAACACAAGATGCAAAATGTAAGAAGTTAAAATAGCAAGACATTAACCAGAACAAGCAGCCAGGGAACTGGCAGCTGAAACATCCTGAATAAATTTTTCTAAGTACTGGGTCAGCAGTTTTACAATTTTCTTTGTCTTAAGGATTTTTCTTAATGTTGGTTTTTTTTTTTTCTGTCTCAATTTATTTATTCTCAATTCTTAAAACCTTACTTATGAAACATACCTGGTTTGTAATGTATTATTTTTGTTTGGCACATTTCTTCAATCAGATTTGGGTGCCCTGGGATGTATTTGGAGAACACAGAAGCTGGAATATGAAAGCAGCAAACAGCAAACCAACATGAATGATAATAACACCAAACTATATACCTCAGAGATAATGTCAGAGTAGATCTTCCTTTCAGAAATATGTGCCAATACTATCTAGTATTGCAAGAGACAGCAGAAAAAAGCCTCACTCCAGTAGAAAAACTTGTAATTATGCCAAAAGAGGAAAAATAGTTTGAATTTCCATTTACTTGATGAAAAATCCCAAACTAACAAAAAAGAGACACTAGAACTAAAGAAAAAAAAAAACCAAAAAAACCCAAACAAACTAAACAAAAAAACCCCCCACAAAACCAAAGCAAAACAAAACCAAATAACAGCAACAAACCCCCCCCCAAACCCAAGCAAAAAAGAAAAAAAAAAGAAACACAACACAAAAGAACCCAAATCCACCCTCTACACTAAAAATTCATGCAGGAAATTTAGAGTCTTATATCCAAAAATAGAAGGGACAGATGCACTCAGTTCTAAGAGTGCAATAATGCTGCTATGAAATTATTAAGAGTTCTATTCCACACCTGGATGCATAGACACATCTGTCCACTAAATACTTGAACTTTCATGCCTCTGGATGGAAATTAGCACCAGAGTTTCAATTTTCACTGTCAAAGATAAAATCACAGAAGAATTCAGTTGTTACTAAAAGATGCAAGAGAGCCATGCAAAGCTTTTCTGGCATTTCTTTCTGACATAAAGTAACAAGATGCAGATTATTACAGGAACAACGTCCTGATTTACACTTTCAAAGTCATACCTGGCACACTAGAAAGCTGTGAACTGTAATCATATATGTATATACACACATTTACTTTTTTGTTTTCTGGAAATAGCAATAACTGTTGAGAGACTAATTGCTGTCAAGCAAGATCACATTTTTCGACACCACTCACAGGACTGACAATTTCCAGGACATTGCTGTAACTCACTATGCAGGTCTTGGATGCTATTACACTCAAGTAGTAAAGTTGCATTTGGAAAACATTTCCTTCCACCTCTAACAATATGTAAAGTACTTAATTGATCGAGATAATTCAAAAACTACTTTTCTACTTTACTAATAATACACACGTGAAGGAGTTGATATGCCTGAATTTTATTATCTGTTCAATTGAGCATCTAGTTATTAAAAATAGCATATTATTAGTAAGATTTATTTATTGAAATGCTCATAACTTCTAGTGACAGAATTTTTTGAGGATGATTTAAATGAGTCTTTTCAGGGTAATTTTTTTATATGTAAGGTGGTTGTTATCACAGAGGTACTGCTGGCAGCATGAATTTCACTATCTCCTACCTTTCACTTAATTCAATTTGAAATAAACTTTAGGGAGTTTATAATTTAATGAAAAAGTCAAAATAAATATGTCAACTAAACAAATAAACCATTAAAAAATTCTCCATGGTTTTTCAATAACTATGTCCTGCCTGATCCCTTTTAAGTTGTAAAAATCAGCATTTAATTGACAAAAGAAGTATTGCACAAACATTTGTGGGATGAAATTTTATTTAACTGTTTTTTATTTAACTAACCAAATAAAAAAAATAGATGGACTCTCAGAGCAATACTATAGTTATAGGTTTTTGGCAGTGGAAGAGGGAAATGAGGTTGTTTTTCATTAATAAGGCAGGGAGAAGATACCTGCATGAGTAATTAAAGACTTCCAGAAAGTGTAATAAAAATTAAATTCTTCATTAAGATTAAATTGAATGTCAAATATTATGATTCCTACAGTTCTTCAGCTGAAAGGATTTTGGTTGACCAATGAATCAAGTTCTAAATGAAAGCAGGAATTACTAAGGAAATAAGAACACTAAATAGATTCAAGAAAAAAAAAATTCAATGAAACTTAAAATGAGGTAAAGTTCAAGTTAGTAGAAATTAATTCAATTTCATCTGCTTCAAAGACAAAATTTTCTGGGAGCAATGAAAGAAATGTCTCTTATTTGATCAAATCATTAAAATTGAGTGGTTGCCCAAGAAGACGTGGATTAAGATGGAAGCCATCACATTGCAAAGTAACATGTGCTCCCAAAGAACTGGGCGTTTAAAAAGTTAATGGTAAAAGTGTTACCAATTTCCCTGGGAACCCCTTGTAAGCCCAGTTTCAATGACAGTATTTCAGATGAGGTTTTGGTGAATTAAGGAAAATCAAAAAAATTATGCTTGAATATCCTTTTCTTGGTTGCCAAAGCCACTTTTACCTCAAAGCTTCCCTTCTGGTATATAATCTGCTCTGAACTGCTCTTCTTTCATGCAGCACAAGGAATTTCTTTGATTTTGGCAAAACTACACAACTTGTTACAGGATTTTTTTGCTTAGATTCTAGGTACAGGACTGGAGGGAAGGAATGGTCATTGATGTGATACTCCCTTGGCCTCTCCTTTGCTTGCTTGTTTATTTGCCTCTTGGTTGCTTTGTGGTCATGTTGTACAATTTATAAATATGTCATAAAATTAGAGAATTTTATGTCATAAAATTAGAGAGTGTAATGCATTGGGCCTTTTCTCTATATTTTTCTTGATGAAATAACTGAACTTAACATTAAAACATCTGACTAAAATAAAGAACCTGGGGAAAGAGAAATAATTAGAGGCCATACCCATCTTTCAGATGTCATACAGCCCACTGTATTAATTTATAAATAGACATATTTTAACTCTGGAATGACAACATTCCCCCATAGTGGGCTTCTTTGCACTCAGATGAGTGCCATTGATTTGGATTGTCTGGTGTTGCTGGTCCCTCTTTCCCCTCATTCTACTCCATTTTATTTGCCTCCACTCTCCTTTTCAGCTCCGTTTCATATCTTTAAAAAGACTGCTTTTAGTTTTAATCTTTTAACTCTGGATAATTCCATTGCATCATAAATAAAACATTGAGAAGTTTATTTGCACTGAATGTTATGAATTGTTGTTTTCTTTTTGTTAAATTGAGTCTGATAGTCTATGGAAATTAAAACGCAATTTTTCTAGTAAGTGTATGTGTAATATCTGTGCATGTTTGATTCATTCTGATGAGTTGCTTTCTTTTACTGTGGTATGGTAGCAATAATAACAAATAACTTACAAATTTCACTATTTCATTATGAAAGTTGCACGAAATTTTCAAGATAAGTGAAATAAAATACAGCCAAATAAAGTAGGGCTAGAGACATCCATATTGGTTTTATAATATTAAATATAATTTATGTATCAACAAACCATTTTGCACAACTTTCCTTCAATGCTGAACATTCAAATCTCAATCACAGATGACTGTAATAACAGAGTGACTGAAGTTGTCAGAGGCCTCTGGATATTGTAGACTCTACCCTTCAGCTCAAGCAGGGACACCTACAACAGGTTTCCCAGGACATAGTGCAAGTTTAAAAGAAAACTCAATGAGGGAAAAAAAAAATCCCTTATTTTACACTCTGTTCTTGCATCCAGCATAGACTTCATTTGCCTGTTCTTCAAATAAACAGGCTGGGTGCAAATCAAAGGGGAAAACAAAATTATTCTGAATTCTTTTGAGATTTATACCTAAAATCCTATGTTTTTTCATAAAGAATACACACATTTTTAAAGTTTCAGACATGGCTTCATGTAACAAATAAATTTTCTGACAGTTTACAAGTGCTTCAAATAATTGGTGTATATTTTATAAATATTTCTAAAATGGACTGTCAAAGATTTTTTTTTTAAAAAAGGGCTTTGTACGGCACTTGAAAACAAATGTTTATTTCTAGATATTAGTAGTTTTCACATAATTCCATTTTTTAAAAAAATTGAGTCTGTCAAAAAAACCCAACAAAACACCAAACCACCAAACAAAACAACCGAAAGAAGAGTAACGCAGAGAATGTAGAAGAGAAATACTCTTTATAAGTGTGTCCTCTCAAAATTTCCAGGAGGAACTTTTCAGGAAAACAAAACATAACAAAATGAAACAAAACAAAACAAAAAAATCCCCACCAAATCAAACCAACCAATCAACGAAAAATAAAGACAGACAAATAAAGAATTAAAATTCCCAAGTCATACAGATATGAAAAGAAGAAATATATTTCATAAAAAAGTAGTGACAAGAAATTTTCCCTTGCAGCTAATTTAAATGGCTTTAAAGAAAGAATGGAGGGAAAGTTTATATTCTGTGACCTCTCTACATTAACAGATCTTCTCTCACAAACACACCAGAAACCTCTAGAATGAAGATTTAAGATCTCATGTCTGTGGCATAGTAGAGAAGTAATAAAAAAAATCATATCCAAAATACATAAAGAAATTGTTGCTATAGATTTCATTCCCAGTGTCTGTGTGGTAATTTGTAGAAAGCTGGACTAATTTGGAATCTGTATCCTTCTAGTCTATAATATTGACAGGAGGCAGCCTGTGTCCTGGAAATTAGTTATACCTCATGCTACCCAGCATGAGGTATCTCTTGCTATAGGACTTTAAAAGCAGTATAAAAAAAAAAAAACACAAAAAAAACACCAAACAAAAAACAAAAACAACAAAAAAACCCCAAACCCAATACAATCAAAACCAAATAACCATTCAAAGAAAGAAATAAAGAGCTTTCGTTCAATCTAGATTACAAAATCTTTTTGAAGATCATCGAATAATAGAATATCCTGAGTTGGAAGGGATCCACAAGGATGATTAAAGTCCAGCTCCCGACCAGGGAGAGGAAAACCCCAAGAATCATACCATGTGCCTGAGATATGCTGTTTATAATTATTTTTGAAGGAGTTATCCGAGTGATGGTTTTAGAGTTGAAGCCAGGTAACAAGAGGAGAATTTCTGGGGAAAAGGTAATTATTGACACTACAGCAGCATTGGATAAGACTGACAAGGCAATTATGGTGTGGCAGGTGAAACAGATTACCCATATATATGAGGGAAATAATGACAAAAATAGGTTGTAATGGCTCTCTACAAAACAGTGCCTTAAGTAATTCCCAAGTAATATAAGGATTGAAAACAAAGGAAGTTGTAATTATGTGCTGAGCATAATAAACTTTAGCTGAATACTCTGTGAATGATTCAGATCCTGAGATATTCAGATCTTTACCCTCAACTTTAACCTCAGGAGAAAAAATAAAAAATTATAAGGGACACAGAAATTCTCAGCAGGTTCTTATGCACATAGAGGGGAAAAAAGGAGCTTGAAATCTACGGCTGTCATTTCATCTTGGATTTACAGTTTTAAGAAAGATACTCAATGAGAAGTAAAGTATTCCATTTGTTAAATTGCTAAGCTTATAGACAATTGTAGATATTTTTGTTTTTTTCTGACAGACTATTCACAGCATCTCAAATGTAAACTTAACTTTCTTCCTTTCCAAAAGTTCCTTTCCAAACACGTCTTTCCTATCCTCACATCTTTATTTCTGCCACCAGTTAGTTTAAAGCACCATAGTAGTTTCAACAACTGATGCAATTCATCTCTAGCAGCTGATCATGAGGGCAATTAATAAGTGTGAGAAACCTTTATAACCACAGAGATGGAAACCTAAAAGTTGAGATTAAGTACTTTATGAAAAAGGATGAAAACATGTATCAAATTTAAAGCACCTATCTAGACCCCATAGATCAAGATATTTTTAAGAAATAGTACTTATTAATTTGTTTCTGTGTGATGAATTGCCTTTAAATAGTAGAACGAGCATGACCTAACTGGTAGTTTTCGTGGAGTATAAATGTTTACATGGAAACAGGGCAAAATATCCTAATTTTACAAGATAAAGTATAGATACTATATGTTATAAAGATAGAGATAGAGATACAAATATATAATACTTCTGATTAAGGGAAAAGAAAGAATAAACTTATGGAACAGTTTCATACCAATGATATAGTTAATGCGTAATAACACCTTTTTTTTTCCAATGCCACCGTGACTTTGTTAATGGAGTAGAATCATAGAGTTGTAGAGGAGTCGCAGTATAGTTTGGGTTGGAAGGGTACATAAAGGACATCTAGTTCCAGTCTCTCCTGAGCCTCTGTGAAATCCAATACTTGCTTGCTCCTTTATCCCAAAATATATTACAAAAAAAAAGCCATCTCTGTGGGAGTAGTGTATATATACACCTGCTAAGCAGAGGAAAAATGTGTCAGGACATACAATATTGAAGATGACAAATTTAAATTATAATGAAAAGAAAAGGCTTTTTACTTTGCCTTGAAATCATGCTGCCACTTTTAAAATCTCATCTAAACTCTTATGAGTAAAATCTAAAATTAATTTATATTTAGTTTCCTACTGAAGTGTCTCAAAAATGCCACTGCCCAGGAAGATGATGAGGACTATTATCCTTCACTGAAGCCTTGAGGAAGGATACAAACATTCAGTCCTTAAAGGTATACTACCACTTTATCTTTTTAATTTTATTTTTATTTACAGATGAATATTTACTCGTACTCAATTGAGCAAAGGTAAGTATTTACAAAGTCGTATATTTATAAATACTGGTTAGGAATTTTTATCCTTTTAATTCATTTATAAGGAGTCTTCCCTAAACTTAGAATCTTTAGAAAAGTACATAGGTAAATGTCACAAAAATAATTTACACTTGATATAAAAAATCAATTTCTCTTTCAATTTATTCTAAGACTCACTCAAACTATGGTAACACCACTATCATTTCCAGAAGAAAATCTTAATAAATATTCTTACTCTGAAAAAGCTTGACATCAGTAATATGCCATTATCAATAATGCTTACATGTATTTTAATGTGGCTTTCATTCACAAAGAAGGCAGTAGAGAGGTCAAGAAACTAGATTTTCTTTCCATCCTCTGCATCTGACTCAGCACATTCAAGCTCTAACTGGTATTATCAACCAAGAAAGTACAAGGTTTATACACTTAGTGCAATATCATCTAGTGGAGAGTAGTGGAGGGATGGGGCTCAGTTGGTTTTACTTTTGAGAATGGAAGTTAGATCTTAGGTGATATTGTAGAGAAATTTAATAAAAATCTCTTTCAGATTTCATTTCTAAGGAAAAATTGATAGAAACCTTTAACCTAAAATGCACCTTAAAGTAGTTTCTTGATTATTTACTGTCACTAACTACTGTCTCAAAATGCATCAGCAGCTGATAAAAAATTATCTGGTTTGTCAAGAGTGCTATGTGTCTTCATGAAAAGTAGAGCTGGTTACTCAAAGCTGAATCACACAGCCCCATGTTCATTTACAAAGTACTACTTTTTAAAGGCCATATTTAGTGTCTCAACATGCCTCATTTAACTCATTAAACAAGCTGTTAAACATGTCATGGATTTTAAAACTTAGTTTCTGAAAAATCTCAGCTGCTGACTTCATATAATGAAATCAGTCCTAATAGGAAATAGGTTTGGACCAGAAGACAAACAATCTCAAGTGAACAGAAATGGCAGGGGGTGTAGGGGTGTTTTTTAAAGGAAAAATGTGACTACATGTCTGAGAAGGAAAATAAACAATGAACCAATTACCCTTGAAACTTGTGGGGACTTTTTATGACAGAAATTGAACAGATATTCCATAACACAGAAGGCAATAACAGGCCCAGTTAAAAACTGTCCTTTATTTTGGACTGAATCTCAGCAATTTAACAACATTTGACAAGTAATATAAGGCTACAGATCAATTCTAAGGAAAAGCAGCAGCGTGTCAGATGTCATAATACTTTGTACTTCTACATCCTTTTGGGTTATGTTCTGTGGAACACCTGTTACAAAGACTATGCTCCTGCTTTGCTTTTTGTTGCAAGTTACTTTCTTTCACTGTTGTTGCAGTCACAGGGAGCTGTATTCTTCAAAGCTTTTATTCTGTATTCATGACTCAAATATCTTATTTTTAGTTTCTGCATGCACTCTGATTTCTCTACATACTTCTTCCCTTACTAGAATATCTTATTTCTGAACCTTTGAGTTTATATCTTCTGTCATTAGTAGACTTTCATTACATCTTTGTTGACTGTGAACAAGGTGAAGCTCTCATTTTGCTATAGATAAATGCAGTCTCTGATAGTAAACATTCAAAAATCCTGTATGATACATTCCTGAAGTTAACACAGAAAGCTAATTAAATCACTTTGTGTGTTCAAAACAGTTACTTAGAACTTGGGAAATAAAATTAATCTAAAAAATATTCTTTTGTATAGGGAAAAGGTTTGTGTCATGTATTTCTTATAGATGTACTGAGAGTTGAAATAAGGTTTTACATCAATGCAAGTAAATATGTTTCATCTCTTCATTAAAATAATGAAGTACTATCTAGTGTGTATTCTTTTACAGTTTCTGAGGTTTCCAGAGAACACCTGGACTACAGTAAGCAGCATAAGCACACTGTTTTACATATAACACTCACAGAGAAGTTGTTGATGTATGGGGTGGATGAGCAGATGGTGAGGTGGATTGAAAACTGACTGGAATAGCTGGACATTGAAGATAATCAGCAGCCCAAAGCCATGTTGGGGGCCAGTGACTAGTTATGTGCTTGCTAAGTCACTACTGATTCCAGTCTTTTTTAGCATCTTCATTGATCAGCTGGATGATGGGGAAAAGTGTCCCTTCAGTAAAATTTCTTTCAACGCCAAACAGACACATGTGGCTGATACGGCAGAAGATTATTCTGCCACTCAGAGAGACCTTGACAGTCTGGAGAAGCAGGTTGACAGGAACCCTATGAACTTCAACAAGGAAAAAGCAAAGTCTTGGGAAGAACAACCCCAGACACCATTGTGCACTGGAAGCTTACCCAGCTGAAAAGCAGCTTTATAGAAGATGATCTGGGATTCATGGTGGACACCAGGCAGAATACGAGTTTACGATTATGCCCTTGCTGCAAAGGTGAATGGGGCTGTATTAGCCAGTTATTGCAAGCAGGTCAGTGGAGGTGATCCTTCCTCTCTGCTCAGAAATGGTGAGGTCACAGAGCACAGTAGAGTTTTGGGCTCCCCAGTACAAGAGTGATATGGATGCACTGGACAAAGTCCAGTGTAGGGCTGTTGAAGTGATGAAGGGACTGGAGCATCTCTTCTAAGAGGAAAGGCTGAGAGACCTGGAACTCTCAGTTCTCAGTTTAGACTGGAGTGAAAGCTCAAGAAAGCATGTAGAGAAGAGCCAGTGTCTTTTCCCTGACAGAGGTGGTGGGGACAAAGGCAGGAAGCCTAGAGTGAATATTAGGAAGCACTTTTCCTCTGTGTGGGTAGCTGAGCACTGACACAGGTTACCCACAGAGGTTGAGAAGTCCTCCCAAGAGATATTGATCGTCTTGGGCAACTCACATCTCTATGTGAAGCATGAAGCTTGGAACAGATGGCCTCCCTTCCAAATTGAACTATTCTGTGATTTTGTGATTCTGTGATTCAGTGATTAAGATTCTGTGTGATTATGTGAAAGTTTACATAAATTTAGTTCACTCCATGTGAAAAGGTCTTTTAGATAGATCCTTTTATAGTCCACTGTTCTTAATGGAGGGGAAAACTACTGGTTAGGGTCTGTTTCACTGTTCTTTGCAAAATACATTTCAAATAACATAGAGAATGTAACAGTTTCCTAAAGACTAGACTAGATGGTGAGACCTCAGGAATAAACAAATGTAAGATTGTCTTCACTGTAGCAGAAAATACCAGAAGGACCAGCCAGGAATATGACTGAAGGGCATTTAGTGAGGCACAAGTTGATTAAAGGTAGTCCCAACATGGACTTAGGAAAACAAAAGACTATAATAAATCTTACTGAACCTTCCAGGGTGAAAGAGTTGGCAAGGTGAAAGCTGAGGACAGAATTTACCAACACTTCAAGAGAACTTTCAATGCAGCATAACACATGCTCACGTTCTCAGATTTCCTTGTTGGTTCTTGATCACTTATTTTCCAAGCGTTCATGTGTTAAAAATTACATTACCTGTGCTTTGTTGACACAGACTTATTAGACAAAAGCACAATACTTCAGGGTATAAGGGAAGCCTTCCA
>JAWWLZ010000655.1:0-11885 GCA_035041345.1 Poliocrania exsul | reverse complement strand
TTTTTCAGCTGAGCTTGGCCGTGGCACTGAGTGCCCTGATCTGGTAAAGGGACTGGAGTTGGACCAAGGGTTGGACTTGATCTCGGAGGTCTTTTCCAACCCAATCCATTCTATGATTCTGTTCTATGATTCTATGTTACAAGACAGGTTTTGGATTAAATAAATGCAATTTTGATAAAATAAATAGGAGTAAATGACTATGTTTTCCAACAAAGGGATTTTATTACCATGCATTGTTGCAAATAAAATAAAATTATTCACAAGATATGAAAAATTACTGAAGATTCTCTAAACAGAAAATGTTGATATGCAAGTAGTAAAGGTTTGATAGATAATGCCCAAATGTTCTCATCTGTCTCACTTATCTTTTGCTGCAGAGACCAAAAAATGCAGACAAAATGTTCACCTCAGAGCTTTCTTTGCATATTTTTTTCAAAAAGGAGCTATAAATGGATTGTGTCTGTGGCCACATAACTCTGTTGTGTCTCTAATATATTCATTTTTACAGTTGAAGATGCCTTTTAAAAATGCTGATCTTAGTTCTTACAGATGCAATAGACAAGCCTGGCAACTCTGTTCATTTTATTGCTCCTAAATCAAAGAGTAGCAAATGTGATATGGAAATGGATTTCAAATCCTAAATAATATTTATGTCAAGCTCACAAGATTTCATGTGTTGTGATAATGGCTGGAGAACATATAATTAAACCCAGAATTGTTCATTTAGGGTCAAGGTGCTGTGATAAAACGTGTTCTGTGCTTGTTGCAAGTGTTTGAGAATAATTGTCGTATGAGATTTATCAAATGAGGTTCTTAATTAGTAACTCTGTAGTTCTAATTGCATTGTAACGGTGTGATGATAAGTGCATGGTTGTCACTTTGCCTCAGAGATGCAGCTGGATGTGCCACACTGCTGGCTGTTTGCATTGATCTTGGGTTTCTGTGATAATAATGTGCTCTGATCTGCTCACAGTGGTAAACAAGATCCAATTTCATTGCTGCTGACAAAGCCATGAGTCTTCACTGCAAGGCAGGACGGGCCACACACATTGCACAACCCACTGGTGCGTGTTCTCCTCTCCTCCTCTGGAAACATTGTCAGCATTGCTTTAATCATCAGTTGGGCACTTTCCATCTTCTCCTCCTGTCCAATCACGTTCTGTGGCTCCCACTGTTTTGGCTCCAAGTTGGAGGGGCTCTGCAGGAAGCAGTTTGGAGACAATTCCTTGTCAGCTTTTAGGAGCAGTGTTGGAGTGGTAAGAAACCAAGGGTGGGAGTAAGGGTGGGGAGAAGGGGACCTGAGGAAGACTCCAGTCCACCCTCCTGCTTGAAGCAGGTCAGACCAAGGCTCTTCAGGGCTTTATCCTTGTGGGTCCTGAGGACATCTGAGGGTGGAGACTACAGGGCCTGGCTGGCAGCTCCTGCCCACTCCCCTGCCCCAAGGGGAAGGTCTCACAGAGATGCTGCCAGCACGTTTTTCCAGCCTGCAGGAAACTCTTCCTTTCCAGTGACATTAAAAACAAAGTCTGATCCTACTGCTAGGTTATTCCTGGGGCTCAGAGGGGGAAGAAGTGACATTCACTTTTTAAAAATACTGTTCAAAATGCAGCACTGAATCATTTGTATCCTGGGATATTTTTGTTATTTGCATGGAGGGTATATAAATATTTCTGGCACTGCACGATGTGTCACATTTATTTCAGTGCAAACCTTTTGAACTGCTCAGTGTCTGCAAGGCTGGGACAGTATTTCAAGACAAGGGTTACTCGGAGGAGAATAGGAAGGAGGTGAGAACCCTCTGCAAGTGTCTTTAATGCTATGCACATCATCTCTGCCTTTCCTTGGAGTAGCTGCAGGATGAATGTCTATATTAAGTCTCAGTGCGTGTGTGAGGTTGTTTTAATCCCATGTTTCAAAAAAGACTTGTTTGCCTTTTGCTGTGCAGAGTGATCTGGGTAACTTGGAAACAACTCAGAGCTATAAAACATTCTTAGTAAAGTAGTAAGAAAAATGGAACAGAACAGCCTGCACCTCTCTCCCTGTTTGAACAGAAGCCCTCTCTGAATTCAGGGGGGACCTATGGGTGACTTCCAGCAGCACTTCAGTGACTGAACTTCAGCACAGGAGATTTCATTTCCACCTTGGTTGCTGAACAGTCCCGAATAACTGCAGGACACCTGAAGGGTCTATGAGACCAAAGGTAGAAGGGATTGAAGAGAAAAGTTCCAAATTCATAAGAGAAACCAGAATTTCAGAGTAATTCATAGAAAGGTGTTGGTTTTCTACTCACTGTTAACAGTCCTTCAGTCCAATTGGGCATTTTGAAGGACTTGAATAACTGAAGAATCCTGTGTCAGCTGCTTCTACTGAATTATTTCAGCTCAGTTTCTGCTTCTACCCCCTACCTACCCCCAAATCTGCAGTAATTTTCTTTGAAACCAAGGTGGGGCTCTGTCTCTTGGGCCATGTCTCAAACCAAAGGATGAGAGGAAATGGCCTTAAGTTGTGGCAGGGGAGGTTCAGATGAGATATTAGAAAAACATTTTCCTGAAGGAGTGGTCAGGCATTGGATTAGGTTGCCCAGGGAGGTGGATGTGGTCACCATCTCTGGAGGTGTTCAAGAGGTATCAGCATGTGACACCTGGGGACAGGGTTTGGGCGTGATTGTGGTGGTGCTGGGTTGATAGCTGAATTCATTGACCTTGAAGGTCTCTTCCAACCTTGGCTATTCACTTGCTGTGACTTGCATCTGCTTCTGCAAACCTTTTCCATTTCCATGTACGGTGATCATTTGCTAGTAGAGTTCCCATGAAATGTGAGGAGGATGTTTTAGCCTAGTAGTTCACCTAACAGTGAAGTCTGTGAGTGTCTCCTTGTCTTCCCTCTCCTCCTGTCATCTTATTACCTCCTGTCTCACATCAGGCTGTGGTCTGTGAGCAATGTGTTTAGCTCTGGGAGAACAGGGAAGAGCCATGTGGAGGTGCTCAGACCTGCTACCTGCAGCTAAATATCAGTGGAGGTGCATGGTGAAGGTCACCCTGGTTTTTAAAGCTGGACAAAGTCTGTCATTCAGTAACAACTCAGAGAATCCAAAATGAAGGATCTGTTGCATGGGAGCTAATGTGTCTGATAGGCCTTTCCCAGCTTTGGTCAAATAGCTTTTATTTAGCAGCCTCTTCCAGAGGGCTGGATTAACTGATCAGAATGGTCTGGTTCTGTGTCCCCCATTACTGTAGATCATCCTGTCACCACCAAATGGGCTGTTGAATTCAATTCTGCTCCCTTAATGTCCTTCATAATTGTAACTGTGCATCATTCCAGCCTCGATGCTGCCTCTTATTTTTAATATCAGCTGAAAGTGTGAGGAGAAGAGGTTCATTCTTGATGAGCAGAAGGGTCAGCTGAGGAGGTCATGGAAGGTGGAGCCTCTGTGTGTGAGCACTGGTTTGATCTGGGACCTGCTCTGAGAAACGCCACAGGTTTCCACTGAAAGCTGTCACAACCCAGAAGTTTTCTGTCAAAATAGTCCTGGGTTAAGCACAAGAGTGGACTCATCAATGTTTTTCTTCAAGTTAAGAATTCATAATAACATTTTGCCAACACCTATCCATGTTTGTAGCTTGCTTTTGTCAGGACTTTGCTGTCCTTGCACCAGATCAGACTCCTGGAGGTGGATAGAATGGATTTATCCCTAAGATCTTATTCTGGGGAAAACCCTCAAACAAACATTTAAATATGAGCTTTTGTGTATACGTTCACAGGCCACCTTGGTCCAAATCTTCACATTTCTTGAGTTTGCAGGATAATAAAGAACAATGTTGTTATAAAATGATGTGTCTTAGCCTGTACTTTGTATCACAGAATCCCAAAATGTTTTGGATTGGAAGGGACCTTAAAGATGTCCCAGTCCCACGCCTGCCCTGGGCAAGGACACCTCCCACCAGCACAGGTTGCTCCAAGCCCTGTCCAGCCTGGCCTTGGACACTGCCAGGGATGGGGCAGCCACAGCTTCTCTGGGCAACCTGTGCCAGGGCCTGCCCACCCTCACAGGGAAGAGTTTCCTTCTAACATCTCATCCATGTATTTATTATGCCATTTGTGCAGCCTTGTTTTGCCCTGCAGATGACTAATTAAACACAAGAAGGATTTTGATTATTTTTTGGGTTGGTTTGGTTTTCTTTTCCATAGCACTGTCTGTTTGTCTTGCAAAATTGACTGAAAACAGTGTGGTACATTGAGAGACATTAGATTCAGAAAGACCCTCCTCCTAATCAGAAGAAAAAAATAATTTCCAAAAGGTTTTTCATTACTTCAGACGAGTAAAGAGCTGTGTAAATGCAAGGCAGGGTGTGTCTGATGGTGTTCTCTAACAGCAGGAGAAAGGCAGCTGGGGAGGAAATGGCAAATCAAGCTTTTAGTTTGGCCACCAGCTTTTTGCATGACCTTTCAGGCTCACAGTGCCCAACCACACATGTGCATCCACCTCAGGGATGGAACTGGCAAGGACAGAGCACCTGCTGCTTTATTATGCTCAGAGATACTGCAGTAAGCAGGAAAAAAATTAATATTCTTTGCTTTGGGAAATTTCACATATTGCCCCAATCTGGCAAAGAATATGGGCTGGAGTGGGAGAATGTAATCTCTGGAGAAATTAATTGAAAATTGCAGTATTTAGCAGGCATCCAACTTTCTATCCTAAAAATAGTCATGATACAACAGTAACTGATGTCAGATGCATTGGAAATACAATTACTGATATAAATATCGTGTGGAGACAGGAGGAGAAGGAGGAGTATTTTATCTGGGCAATTATAAGTAACAAGAAGAAAACCTTCTGTACACTCTGCATGGGGAGATGCATGTTTATAAGTCTAATATATCTAGTGACAACATATCCCTGTGGAATCAGAAACTTAGACAACAGTATCCAGAATAAAATAAATGCACAATAGTCCCTTGGCCTGAAATGACTGTTCTCCTTTTGTTTGCTAATTGCTTCATTGAATAAACAAGTCTCATGACTTAGGGCTGTATTTATGCCATGCAGAAGCTCAGAATCCCAATCTGTCTTTGTGTTTCCCATCTCAGTGGACTCCAGACAGAATTTCTCTGGTTTTGTGCTGTGCACAAAATTGAATCTGCCATAATTTATCTGCCAAAGGAGATGAGTGTGCAGCAGTGGGTTGTTATGCTTCATGTCATGCTCGGGAGCTGTCTGACCTTACTCATTTCTGAATCAGAATGGCTGAACCAAACTCGTCTGAAATGCTTTTAATGTGTCTTTGTGCTGCCTCCAGTTCTGATCCCTGCTGTGCATTCTGGCAGAGGCTCCCTGGGATGTCCACTGGGGGCATGTGGAGAGCTGAGTGTTTTTGTGGCCACGAGGAAACTCCACCACTCTTTGGTGCATTCTTTCAGGGCAGCTTTGCAGTTCAGATCACCAAACTGTGGATGTGCACATGAACAAAGCAGTGCAGGGAACTACATCACAAACAAGGGAGACCACAGGACATTTTGAAAATAACAACTTGGGATCTGAACAACTTAATCAAATGCATCTCAGTTCTTCATCTCTGGGTCCCAACCCTGGTTTGGGGAGCAAGGAGAGGGATGAAGAGCAGTCAAGCACTGCTAATTAGCACTGAAGGAGCAGTGCATTCATGGCAATGTTATCACAGGCCATCCTGAGCACAAGTGGGTATAAGCTTGCAGCAAAAGTCATTTTTGGAGTACCTGCAAATTATATACCTTAATTCACTATTTTTCAGCTACTCTTCTCAGATAGATTATATTTTTTGTGAGTCAGTAGCTCAGGTCATAAAATCAGAAAGGGTTTTTAATAGATCATCTCTCAATGAATTGGGGCTCTAGTGCCTTCATTTCAGAGGAGTGCTTCTGTCTGCATGTGCTTAATCAGAGTCAAAGTAGGTTACTGACTAATTGGAGAGCTCTTGCACAGCCAGAACATTTGGGAATAGGTTTTATTATATGATTTATTTGGAGGTGGAAGAGTTATCGACATCTGCCATATCACAAGGAGAAGAAAATCAGCAGTTGCATGTTTTGACCTTTGGGTCTGGTTTTATTATTAATATCTGCCCTCATTTTGGTGGTGCTTAGCTGAGTGGATGAGCCAATGTCTTTTCCTCATTCGTGGAATCCCAGAATCCCAGAATGGTCTTGGTTGTAAGGGGCCTTAAAGCTCATCTCATTCCACCCCCTGCCATGGGCAGGGACACCTCCCACCAGTCCAGGTTGCTCCAAGCCCTGTCCAACCTGGCCTTGGATATTCCAGGGATGGGGCAGACACAGCTTCTTTGAGCAATGATTCCCTCTGTCTCAGCACAGAGACAGGTTTACTTCTGTCTTCCACAGTACCAAAGTGGCTCAGATGAATCAGCATAAACAGAAATCTGTCAGGAAGATGCTCATCTGACCTAGCCTGGCACTGACACAGCAAAGCAAGGCTGAGGCACCTCTGCCCCAGCTTAGTGTTTGTCCAGGCTTGTAGGGGTGACTGTGAGTATCTATCCCTGAAGGAAAGCTGTTTGGAGTGCACCTTTAAGAGAAGAGAGCTACCTGTGGGGTGTGTGTGGGGGTCCTGTGATCAATGAGGTGCTTCAGTGAATGTGAGTGGAAGGGATAAGCCAAGAATGTCATGACATGTTGGATGTGAGAGGATATAAAAGGTGTTGGTGTTACTAGAAATAAACTGTCTGAGGAACTCTCTTAGCTGAACCTCTCCTAGATGAACCTATCTTGAATAAACTCTCTTGGAAACTCTCTTAAGTTGTGAGCCTTCTGATCAAGCCTTCTGGTGCCTGCTGTGCCTGAGCTCTTCTGACTGTCACTCACGCTGCCCCCTTGTTCGGGACACGGGGACCCCAACACAGACTTTGGCTGTTTCTTGCATCTGTGCCCCTTGTCTTGGGTTGAGCTGGCAAAATGCCAACTGTCCAAGACAGAGTGAAAAGGGAAGAAGGGGGAGAGGGAAAAAACCTCTAAAACCAGGTTTATGCTGAAACTAGCTACATGTATTTATACAGAAAAGAGAGAATTAAGAGTAAACTACAATATAACACACACTTACACAAGTTATATATGTATAACAAGAAATAACTTCCCACTCCCCAATTAATACAAAGCCCATTACTCTAGATTCATAAGCACTCTAAAAGACACCTTACAAGAAAGAGAAAGTATAACAACAAAATATTTCCCCTTCCCTGAACTCAAACAAAAGGCAAGTAGCGGCAGCAGCAGGAGCAAGGCCTACTCCAAGACAGGAGCTGCAAGACATTCTCCTCCTAGTTCAGCCATGATGGAACTGACCAAGCCACACCACACACTGGACTTTACCCCTCTTGAGATGATGTAATATGGTATGGAATACAATATTATGGCTAGAAGAAGTGAGCTGTGAGCTAACCCAGCTCAGCTCAAGTCAACTGGCAATCCCAGACCTAGTCTGAACTTTAAAACCTAAATTTAGACCCATCAGCTAAACCCATAACACCCCTTAACCACGGGCCAGTGCCACCCTGCCCCACGTCACGGCCACTTCTGGCACCTCTCACATGGTTTTCTGCCCTGGCAGGCACTTTGCCTGGTCACCACTTGTGGTTTCCCGTGTTGTGTCCACCAAGAGACACCTTAGGCAGCAGGACTGCTCAGCAGCTTAACCTCCCTGCTGCCCAAAGAGTTTTATCTCTGGGGTGGTTTGTTCTTGTTGCTTTGTACAGCTGAGGGGGAAAAACAAAACAACAAAAAACAAACAAAGAAACAAACAAAAAACCAAAAAAACCAACCAAACACTTTTTTTTAATGCTTTTTTTTTTATTTACTTCTTTGTTTACAACACGTGTCGTTTCATTTGTTGATCAGTTCCTTACTGGCCCTTGTAAACACTGATTTAAACACAACAGAGCCAGAGGAATACAATGACGTGAGTGAAGTTTCTGTAGATCATGAATAAATGAGGAGAAGGAACTTGCCTTTCTTCACCAGCATGTTCTGATCACTGTTGGGAATTACATTGGAACAGAATTAACAGGAAGGATTTGATGTTAAAAATCTTAAAGTGCATCAGGGAACCATCATCTTTTTATTCTCCCTTCTTCTTGTCATCAGAATGTTGTTACTGCAAAGTTGGTGCCAGTGAAGGATTGTTAGGAGCAATTCACCATCCAATTGTCACTTGGCTAATTACAGCAATTAGACCAACCCCACATGGATAGCAGGAATGGTCTGCCCTTGGGAGAACAGGATCTCCTGGGGGACTCTGCATGGCAACAGCTGCAATTTGGGGTGGGTGGGTTGTCACTCTTTTTAATTTTTTTTTTTTTAATTTATTTTCTCAGTGTGTATTAACCCCCTTTATTTCAGCAGTGGTGATGGGTCAGGTGTTTGGAAAATGCTGGTGTTCTGGTGCCAAGTGGTGCTTGGACTGGACACGTAGGGAAGTGGAGTCACTCAAGATGTGCATCATCTGTTTGAAACTCTGTGCCATGGAGGATGTAATTTAACATTTTTACAATGACTGAGTCTGATTTGGGGACACAAAGTGAAGGAAAGGATAAACTCCAACAGTTAAATTTACTTTTTCTGTTACCAGAGTAATTTGTTTTCCCAACTTGATGCCTCTTAATTTGCCAAATATATCAGGTCCCTTTTCTGGAATGAGCTCTGACAGAGGACAGCAGAGCTTAATTGCCTTGCACAGCAGCTGTGGGGCAGTATAAAGGTACAGTGTCTTCCCTTTGCTCTTCCTCTACAGGAAACTGCAAAGTATTATCTGGGATTATATTATATTAAAAATATCCACAAGCTTTTCTGTATCCACTATATCCATTTTTTTATGTCCAAATTTCATGAGGTTTTAAGAAGATATCTCTTTTTAAGGAAAAGGGTGCTGGCATGTGACTCCTAGGAATGGTTATGAATTTCCTTGGGCTGTCAGGTTATATTGTTACAAAGAATAATGTCCCTTTTTGAAGTTTTGAAGAAAAAATACCAGCTTTTCTTGCAAGCTGCTGCTCTGCCTTTTTTTTTTTTTCTTTTTTTTCCCCCTGAAATATATATTACATTTTTCTGGACTGCTGCTGTTCTTTTCATCTTCTAGAAAAGTTTTATTTTGTTTTGTTTATATCCACAAATAATGTGTTTGGAAATAATGGTTTTCTATGATCACGGGGAAAGAAAATGATTAATTTCAATAGCTTAGCCAACTAGTAGAACAGTTCCATCACAGAAGAGAAAAAAATAAAGATTTGCTACACAAAGGCTGTCCCTGTTCTCGAATCCAAAGGAGATGGATGGAATGTCAGTTTTTACTGACATTCAGGAAGATCAATTTATGATTTTGTTGCCTTGACTTCAGGTTACTTTGGTGATTTTTTATAGAACATCCTCTATTTAACTGAAAATTAAAGGTGTTGAAAAATAGAGCATCTCCTGTGTTACCATGAGGAATTGTATGTCATGTCAGATCCTTTCTGGGGGCTTTTTGGGAGTGGATGTCCAGAGAGGTCAAGGTCTGTCTGAGCACTCCCTGTGCCACACAGCAGTGGCAGAGACAAGCAGACAGACTTTAGGCAGAATTGTCTCATTAAAGGAGAAATCCAGTCCTAGTTCACTCTCCCTGAGCAGCCTCAACCTTCCCATTGTCTTTGTCTACTGGGCCTGAAAATTGCTTTTGTGTGGAAATTGTTCTTGCCAGGAGTCCTGCATTGCCTCAGACAGAAAATATCAGGGTAGGGAATTTCATACTTTTATTTGCAATCTACTTTATCCCCCACTAATACATCCTGGCACTAATCTGAGCCTGTCCCTCCTCCTGTGCCCTGGTTTGCCAGAAGCAGAGAGAGGGATCAGGACTTGAGCAGCAAAGCCTCAAAGTGATGTCCATGAGCAGCCCAGTTCCTTTCATGGTTAATCACTTCCCTCTTAACCTATAAAGTCCCTTTTGACTATGACAGTCATCTACACAGAGCACAAATAGATTGTTGAAAGGCTTCAATATCAGTAGATCCCATGGCTTTTGGTTTGAAGACTAACAGTATTTATCTGCAAGTATTTTTAACTGTGCCAAATGAGGAGGCTCTGAAAGGAAATGAAGCTGCAATACAAGGGGGTGTCTGGAGAGCCTCTGAAGAAGCAGAATCCTTAATTTAGATTCTGTGGTACTCAGGTGAATAAAGTCATGCCATGCAAACTTCATGACATTTCAGTGGATGAATTATTTAACTGTTGATTGATTTTTTTATAATCCTTCCTGCATATTATTTGATTTTTTTCCCCTCTTTTGTCAGTGTGGAAGTCACTTTGAGCAGATGATTCCTGGGCCTCCTTCAGTGTCAAATAGGAACATTGCTCCTCCAAGAAAAGATTAGGGAAAACAGGAGGTGGTGCTGAAATGGGAAGGGCACAAACAACTGCACTGTTGTATTCCATTGGCATCCTGGTTTGGTTTTTGTGGCAATCAGTGAAGTGCAATGGTGGAAAGGAGCACCAGCTACACGGCTCATGGAGCAGGAGGTCTTCAGCCTCCTGGTGGAGGGGTAAGAGTAGATGGCCAAGCCTCTTCCCACCTGACAAGAGGCACAGGTTCCATGTAAGGATTTTTTTTTTCCCATAAGAAGGGTGATTAAACAGTGGAAAGAGGACCTAGACAAGCTGGAGAAATTCCATCCTTGGGGATTTTCAAGCCTAACTGGGCAAGGCTCTAAGCAACCTGTTGAGGTTGAGCTGTACTGAGCAGTAGGTTGGGCTAGAGATGGTCATTAAGAGGTTAATTCAATTCCAAGTGTCCTGTGGGCAGTGCATTAGCCAAACACTGGCATCATGCACAGATAACAGGTGGGTGTTGTGTGTCTGTGACCTCACAGTTCCCTTCTAAATACCTGGACTGGACTGGAAATGCTGCTCTCAGTGCAGAGGACACCATGGGGTGGGCAGCGGGATGGCAGAGCCCTGTGTGTGTCTGTCACTCTGGGGTCAAGCCCTGCAGATGCTGCTCCACCTCTCACAGTGTGGTTGGTGACCAGGACCTGAAGTATCACTGAAAAAAAAACATTTGGAACAACTCAAGATTCTAAGGCCAAGTAACTGTAAGTTCTGTGTCTGTCTTCAGTTTTGAAGATGTCCTGAGAACCCGCATCGAACTCCTCGTTTGGGCTAAATAGACATAACAGCTGTTTGTCACAGCTGTGACTGTTTGGCACACCTGGCCCTGTGCTACCTGCCATGGGCTGACAAGAGCAAAGACATCCTGTGGTTCTCAGCCAGTGATAGAGAACAAGCAAATGGTCAACACAGACTCATGAATTCCCAAGTTTTCCTTGAGAGTGCATTACAGAGCATTAGAGAACCACACAGGCTTTTTGCACATCCTTTTCTGGAGGGAAAACATTTATGATAGATAAAAATATGGCTTTTGCTTACCCTTTAGCAGGAGGGAGATAAGGTTTATACATAAAAAATTGAAAGGATGCTGTCAATGGCAGTACAGCACAAAACCTTCTGGAAGGCGGGAAATTAGGGAAAACTAAAATGAGTTTTATGTGTTTCCCTTTTCTAGATAATCTGAAATAGCCTCTCCACTACCAGGTCCTGTAACATAAATAAAATTAGTTCCCTCAGTTCTGTACAGCTAAGCACTGAACTTAAGTATTGTGTGTGGCATAACAGTTGAAGTGTTGCTGTTGCTGCTGTTCATCTGCCCCAAATAACAACTCAGTTACAGTGTTGCTGTGTATTTGGAGACCAGGAAATGTGGAAGGCTCCAGGTTATTGGTGGTACCAGAATCACTGAGGTTGGCAAAGCCCTCCCAGCCCCTGGAGCCCACCCTGTGCCCGATGCCCACCTTGTCCCCCAGCCCAGAGCA
>JAWWLZ010000653.1:0-11898 GCA_035041345.1 Poliocrania exsul | reverse complement strand
GGCCAGGCTGGACAGGGCTTGGAGCAGCCTGGGCTGGTGGGAGGTGTCCCTGCCCATGGCAGGGGTGGGATGAGATGATCTTTGAGTTCCTTCCAACCCAAACCATTCTGTGATTCTGTTCATACAAGATCTAGTTTAGCTTTATGGTTCACTCCAAAACCTTCACACTGGATAAAAGTTACACCAACTCCACAAACAGCAGAAATGCTGAGTAAAGGCAGCTTTGCCTTTGAGACCACAGAAGATCCTCAATACCCAGGAAATTATCAGTCACCCTAATGTTTAGCAGCAGCTGAAAACACTTAATAAGACACATTGCAAACCTCACAGCAGGCAAATGCAATCATTTCTGCTGTAGGCACAGCTCCCTGACAGCACAGCAGAGCCTGCTTAACTCCACAATTAGAGAGGAAAAGGCAGTGCAGCTTTGCTGTTCCCCACAGGCAAAGAGAGTCAGTCAATAAAGCCAATCCCTGTCCCCCAGGAGCTGTTCTGCTAAAGAGTCATCCAGCTCCTGCTAGTTAGAAATCTCTGCTGGCAGGAGAGCTGCCAGAATTAACAATCAATGTTCTAAATCAAGCACGGGATCGCCAACAAAGTAATGATTTTTATTGTAGGGAATTAAAAAGAAATACTCCCCTCTCAGGCCTGTGGCAGGTTGGGGTGGTGGGTGAGAGGGAGGAGAGGCTGAAAGCAGGATGGGCAGGGAAATCCTTCACTGACTTCCACACTGGGCTGGGTGAGTGCCACGGGGTGGCTGTGAGTGCCACGGGATGAGTGTCAGTGCCATGGGATGGGTCTGAGTACCAAGGGGTGGCTGTGAGTGCCATGGGATGGGTGTCACTGCCATGGGATGGGTGTCAGTGCCACGGGGTGGGTGTCAGTGCCATGGGATGGGTGTGGGTGCCCTGGGATGGGCGTGAGTGCCACGGGGTGGGTGTGAGTGCCATGAGATGGGTGTGAGTGCCATGGGATAGGTGTCAGTGCCACAGGAGGGGTGTGTCATGGGATGGGTGTGAGTGCCACGGGGTGGGCGTGAGTGCCACGGGATGGGCGTGAGTGCCACATGGTGGATGTCAGTGCCATGGGGTGGGGGTGGGTGCCACGGAGTGGGTGTGAGTGCCACAGGATGGGTGTGAGTGCCACAGGGTCGGTGTGCCATGGGGTGGGTGTGAGTGCCACGGGGTGGATGTGAGTGCCATGAGATGGGTGTGAGTGACAGCTGAAATCTGGGAAAAGTTCTGCA
This sequence comes from Poliocrania exsul, assembly GCA_035041345.1. Lineage (NCBI taxonomy): Eukaryota > Metazoa > Chordata > Aves > Passeriformes > Thamnophilidae > Poliocrania > Poliocrania exsul. Next base: position 10,652 of record JAWWLZ010000653.1, on the reverse strand, counting down.
GCCAAAGCACAACTGGTGAATGTTTGGCTTTTTTGCCAGCCTGACACCCGAGGATTTCACTGCAGCAGTGCCAGGCAGTGCCAGGCAGTGCTGTGCCAGCGCTGCAGAGCACCTACCATCCCTCCTTGCCTTGACCTCAGGGGTTAGAAACCCTCTTTTATTGTTAATTTCCCCCCACTCTGCCCTCATCACACTTTGAGCCAAACGCATCAGCAGGATGGAAAATCCCTGTTTGGATTCCTTTGAAAAAGCACAACCGTGGAAAGTGTTGGAGGTTTTCACCTTGAAACTTTATTTTTTGACATAAATAGTGAGAGGGCACCTCTTGTATCTTTTCATCCCTTCTGCAAAATGCTTTTTCATCTCCACGAGCACCTCTTGTATCACAGGACAGATACTGAGCTTGACTGTGACAGTTGTACTGTGAAGGAAAATGAGGTTTTTTTCCTTTTTAAAGGAACATAAAGCAGCTTTCCTGGGTGCAGAGGAGCAGAAGGTGCTGAGCATGGTTTGCATGGTGACCTTCTGTCCCAAGGTCACACTGATCTGCTCACTGTTCCCTGGAGGAACAGGAGAGGAGATGCCCCACTTGTGGGCAGTTCTACAGTTGTGTGTCTTTGTGTGCACATTAAATACTAATTAAACCGGCAGAGGGGTGGTGCTGGCCATAAATCATCACTGCTAACGTTGGCACTCTGTGGCAGGGCAGGGTGACAGCCTGGGCAGTGTGTGGGTGAGGGATGGGCATGCCTGCCCCAGGTGTGGCTTTGCCCTTTGCTCTTGGCAGCAACCAAAGGTCTATAAATAGCCAGAAACAGAATCATCCCAATGTTTCTACCAATTAATAACTTGTAGATCCTGAGCTTCTCTGCTGTCATAGAATGATAGAGTTGTTCAGGTTGGAAAAGCTCTCTAACATTGTCTAACCATAAACCCAGCACAGCCAAGGCCACCACAAACAGATGCTTTGAAATCCCTCCAGGGCTGGAGACCCCACCACTGTCTTCTGTGGGCTTTGTCCCCCAGAGCTCACACTCCTGTCTGTGGTCACTGGGCAGCTCCCCAGGGACCTGCAGGAGGAGATCCTGAGCAGAGACAGGACAAGGAGCAGCACCACCCCCAGTGCCCGTTTCTCTGCAGCCCAGGGGGGCTCGGCAGTCCTGCTGCCCTTCCAGTTCCCAAGTCACATCCACAACTAAACCAGTCTTTGATCTTCCTGCTCAGCCCCAAAGGCTGGAGCAGAAGCAGCTGAAACCAAAACAGACCTCGATGTCTTCAAAGCAATTTAACTGAACCACGCAGAGTTCAGTCTGAGTGGGAATTGGTTGTCCACATTAAACAGTTCTTTTCCTTTGCACCCTCTTGTTGTGGTGTCCTTAAAACAGAATCACATCCTTTGGTGCATTTGCAATGGGCCTTTCCTGCTCTTTCTTCTTCGAGTATCTTGCATGGTCATAGAAGTAGATGATGGTGAGAGAAGCAACGTTCAGGGCAAGGATGAGCAGCAGGATCCAGTAGGAGTATCCATAGGTGTGCTCAGAGCTGATGTGCTTCTCCAGGGAGGTGGAACATCCATAGGCCAGTTCCTTAGACAGGTCGTGGGCTTCAATATTCACAGGGAAAAGTATCATGGCTAGAAGGATGAGGATGCCTGGAAAACATGAATACAAACATTAAACATGAAACCACAGTGATATTTGTACAGCTGCTTGTAAATAGTTGACTTGAATTGGTTAATCCCTGCCCTAGGATAAAGATTAATATTTTCCTTTAGCCAATTATAAGGGGATTTTGAGAATTTTTTTTCCCACCTAATAGTATTTACCAGGTGTTTCAACTCCAACTTTTGCTAAAATTACTGGTTTCTCACTGATTATTCTTAGAAAATTTAACTTTTTTATAATGAATTTAGGGTTAATGAACATAATGTAGTCACCCCTTTGGTGACTTGTAGATTATTTGATATCAGAGCCCATGGGGTGGGCACCATCACAGCTGGATAAAACCTGGGATGTGTTCAGGGCTGGCCCAGCTTTGCTCAAGAGCTTAAATTAGAGACCTCACGTTCTCTCCAACTCAAATTATTTGATGACTCTGTGATGAGCCAAAATTCAATGTCTTCTTATATCTGTATGTATAGGTGTATCTATATCTATATCATCTATATGTATATCTATATCTCTATCTATATCTACATCATCTATACCTATATCTATATCTATATCTATAATCTATCTCTATATCATCTATATCTATCTATATCTATATCTCTCTCTATCATCTATATCTATCTATATCTATATATCTAAATATCTATATCTATATCCCTTTCTTAGAGCTTTCCAAGTGGAAAAGGAGTTCAGTTACTCTGACATTTAACTAAACAATGTTTTTACATCTCTGTTTTCATCATCTGAGCACTGGTAGAAACAGTTCCATTCTTTTCCTCCAGGTCCATGATCCTACACAAGTTCACTTTGAAACAGTTCTTTTTTTTTTTTTTTTTTTAATTCAGGAGGACTTTCAGACCATCTGGTAGGAGAATTAAGAGCCTCCAAGATAACCTCATCCATGAAATGATGTGTGATTGTTCAGAAAAACACCCCTCCAGCAAAATGGGCTTCCAGGTCGCAGCTCTTGCAGCTGCACAAAGTAACCACAACCCTCAGCAAGCACCAGGGTTGGTTTTCTCACCAATATTTATTTTGGCCAGTCCATAGTCCTTTCATTTCAGGTCAGAGCTTGCAGATTTGGGGTGCTCAGGGAAGGAACAACCTTCTGATGTGAGAGGACAACAACCTGCTTGTCTCAAAAGTGGATAATTGTCTATCTCAGGATTTTGTTCACTTCTCCTGCTGCATTTCACAGCTGTTTCAGCGTCTCTGTTCATGTGGTGCATTAAAAGGGGGAGTTTCACACCTCCACCTGTTCTTGCCATGATTGAGACTAAATTTATCCCCACAGTTCCCTTCCCACCATGGTCTGGTTGAGATGGTGCTGCTGGGGACACACATCCCTCCCATCCTCAGACCTGGAGAGCTTTGGAAGGATAAAATCCTCTGGCTGAAGTGCCCTGTAATCAGATGCTTTAAAAGGAGATTATTCAAGTGCCAACCTATTATTAGAGGAACACACAATCCTCTTGAGACAGAGGGAGTGTGGGAGCTGCAGTCAGTGCCATGGCATGAGGAGGGCAGGAGGGTGAGTTGGGAGCAGCCAACCAGGTGGAGCTGGCCTTGAACCCTCTGACAGGGCTCAGGCTCTGATGGCCCACTGCCTCTAACTTTGTGGGGATTTTTTTTTGTTTAAAAAACCTAATTTTGATCTGTCAAAGTGGGTTTTTTAGAGAGAAATAACTAATTCTTGCCATGGCTCAGCCCTCCCAACTGCTGCCTCCCCATATATACTATTATATAAATACCAATTTACTACTGTATAATAACATTTTCATGCTATTAAAAGGTGCTTGTCAGTGCCCCAGAAAACACAGTTAAAGACCAAAGAACAGAAATTTTCCTGGTATTTAAAAGGTTTTTTTCAGTGCCCCAGAAAACACAGTTAAAAACCAAACCCACTGAACAGAAATTTTCCTGGTATTTAAAAGGTTTTTTTCAGTGCCCCAGAAAACACTGAAAAATCAAACCCACTGATCAGAATACTTTGATAAATGTTTCCTTTTACATATATATATATATATATTTTAATCTTGGAATCCAAGCATTCATCCATGTGGTGGGATGGGATGGGGTGGGATGGGTTGGGATGGGATGGGATGGGGTCTGTCACTCACCACATGTGGAATTCCAGGTGTAGACTCCAATGGGTCCCAGGAATGTCTGGTAGGGGTTGCTGACAGTGTTGGTGCAGGTGAAGCCAGAGCTCAGCAGGGAGCTCAGCAAACTGAGCACCAGGACCACCACAATGGCAACGTTGGTGCTTCTGGTCTTGGTGCTGCTCAGGGAATCTGCAACTGAGAGAGTGGGGTCAGCATGGAGGACAGGACACAGCCTCAGGCTGTGCCAGGGGTGGGTTAGGTTGGATGTCAGGAAGAAATTATTCACTAAAAAGGGTGGGCAGGCACTGGCACAGCTGCCCAGGGCAGTGGTGGAGTCTCCAGCCCTGGAAGTGTTCAAAAGATATGTGGATGTGGCACCTGGGGACAGGGGGTAGTGGTGACACTGGTGGCACCTGGGGACATGGGTTAGTAGTGACAGTAGTGGCACCTTGGCACAATGGTTAGTGGAGCTGGTGGTGGCACCTGGGGATGTGGGTTAGTGGTGACACTGGTGGCACCTGGGCACATGGGTTAGTGGTGACACTGGTGGCACCTGGGGATGTGGGTTAGTGGTGATGGTGGTGGCACCTGGGGACAGGGGTTAGTGGTGACACTGGTGGCACCTGGGGACAGGGGTTAGTGGTGACACTGGTGGCACCTGGGGACAGGGGTTAGTGGAGCTGGTGGTGGCATTGGTGACAAGGTGGGCATCGAGCACAGGATGGACAGGAGGATCTTGGAGGTCTTTTCCAAGCCAAACAATTCTGTGATTCTGTGACTGGGCAAAGGGGAGTTGTGGCTCCCACAGGGCTGAGCTCTGTGCCCACGTGGTGGCCCTGAGTTCACCCCTGCCCTATTCTCAAGGTCTCCACTCCCAAGGCCATGTGCCAAGGAATCAGATCCTGCCCCCTCTCCTCTTTGCTCCAGCTCATTGCAGTTGGTACCCACAGGGCACTGCCCTCTGCAGCTTCTGGAGCTGCAGGAGTGTCTGGCCATATGTCCATGGCACGTGTTCAACCCCTCCAGGACTGTCACCAATGCTCTTGTTTTTGCCTAAATCCTTCCCTTTATTCCCCAGGCTGCTGATAACAAGTCATGATATCCTGCAAGTGTAACTGCAGTGTAGAATATTGGATTGTTCCTTTCAATTTAAAGGCTGAAAAGGGAACCAGAATGTGTGACTGATGTTGGAATAAATGTTCTCCAGCTCTGCCCAAATGGGTGTTGGGATAGACAGACATCTGGAGGAAAATCCCCTTCTATTCTGATTTAACACAAAGCCATTACTGCAAAGTGTTCAGGCAGTGCCTAAATGGGAGAAATGACAGGAAAAATAAAAAATAAAAACCCCATAAAAAGAAGCAAACATCATAAAAGGAGGAGCTATTGGGAAGAGATGAAAAGGAGAACCTCTCTCATTTTATGTAAATACTTCAGGTGGAAGTTGCTGCCTGTTTGAGGCACCACAGGTAAGGGTGTGTTATGGAAATCAGCTGCAAATTTAAGCAATTTTCCTGGAAAAATAGGAAAAAATGGCACCCAGGGGCTGTCAGTGAATGAAATGGGAGGGAACCTGCTGCTGGCTGGCCCTGCACTCTGCCTGGAGCAGCCTGACCAGCACCTCGGATGGATTTCTTGCACCAGAAATAAGCCTGGAGCCCAATCAGGCTTGTGTAATTCCCCCCTGGCAGCCTCACTTCATTTTATCCCTGGGAACATCTCCAGGATTGAGCGGCTACACCTCCTGCAGCCCCTTAATTGATCTGGTTTATCTGTGCCAGCGATCAGCAGCTCAGGGGATGGCACTTTGGCTGCCTCCAGCTTGTCAAAGCAGCACAAGGCTGAAGGTTTGCAAGGAAATGTTGTTTTCCTGGCAGCAGATTTATTTTCCCCTAAATAAAACAGTCTGTGCAAAGTGAAGGAGCTGATCTGTCTGAGTGAGGGCAGCAATAACCTGCAGCATCAGTGTCAAATAACCTCACTGCAGAATGAAAACAGAAGGGTTTGCCCTGCTCAGGTCTCTCCTTATTTTCCTATATCTTCTTTTTAAATTTTTTTTTCTTTTTTTCTTTTTTTTTTTGTTTGTTTGTTTGGTTTGTTTTGGTTTTTTTGTTTTGTTTTGTTTTAGTTTGTTTGGATTTTTTGTTTGGTTTGGTTTTGGTTTGTTTGGTTTAGTTTGTTTGGGGTTTTTTCCATCCTTAATTCTTCCCTGTTAGGACAGAATTTCCCAAACCCTACAGACCTGAGTGAGCCTCCCAAGCCGTGCTGATCTGGCAGCTTTTCTGAGCTCTCTGATCACTTGTGACACTCTGACAATTATTCATTAAAAAAAGGCCAAGCAAACAAAAACCCCCAAGCAGAGTTCAGCTGAGCCTCCCAATTCTCAGGAGATCCCTGGAAACTGGTGATAACAACAAAATTCCAGCGATTTGTCAAGTATTTTAAAAGTTAGAAAGTGAATTGATTGCTCTGTGCTCACAGCAAATTTCCAAGGTTTCCTCATGTGTTGTTGGCCTTGCTGGCTGCCAATAGTTGGGCAATCTTGGTGTTCCAGGAGTCTCTGGGTGTGCCCCTTCCTGGGCTTTGCCCAACTCCTCCAAGAGCTGTAAACAAGCCCTTACAGACTTACAAACTGCTACAGGGACCCCTCAAGGAAATGGATTTTATCCCTTTTCCATATTCTATTGGATTTGATTGTTTCTTAATTCAGTTCCTAGGTGGTTGCTTTCCAAGAGAAATCATTAAAACAGCTCCTGAAGGATATCAAATAACTATTAATTTATTAAATTAATACATTTATTTATTTTTTATTAGTTTTAAATTTATTTATTAATTTAATAAATTTAGTAAATTAATTTAACTATTACTATTATTAAATAACTTTTGCACTCTGCCAGCCCTTTCATGCCCAGAGCCTGAGCAGTGGCTGTTGGCATTTATTGCTCTATTGAGGCTGTTCTGGTAGTCTCTAAAGAGACCCCCTGAGTGGGCAGGTCGTGCACATTCAGGGCACAAACCTTCTTCCTTTGCTTGTCTTTCATCTCCACACTCAGAAATCTCTTCTAATGCTGTGGTTTCTCCAAGAATAAGTTCAGTTTTTTGTTCTGCTGCTGATGTTTTGAATGGCCATTGATAAAAGCCAAGCTGGGCCATTGCTACCAAATATTCCCTGTCCTCAACCTTTGAGTTGCTCTTCCATGATTTCCATCCTGCTCTTCCACGATTTCCATCCTGCTCTTCTCACCCCCAAATATGCCAATGCCACTGGAGCAACACCCATGGAGGGCACAGCAGGGCCCCCCAGCCAGGGCACAGCTGCTGAGGGAGAGACCACACTGGGATTTAAAAGGATGTTTTCCACCCCTCCTACTGGTGCCTGAAACACCAGAGTGGAGAGAGCACAGCACTTCACTTCTCCAGAAAACAGAAAATCAATTTACTTTAGAATATCAGCAAAGACAAGACATTTATTGTCTGAGGAGGACCTGACTGGATGAATTTACAAATGCTGTGGATACAATTTGTGAAGTACTTTTCCTATTTCAAGTGGAATAGAATCACCCACTGGTTTGGGTTGGAAGGGACCATTAGGACTATCCAGTTCCACCTCAAACACTCCCAGGGATGGGGCAGCCACAGCTTCTCTGGGCACCTGTGCCAGGGCCTGCCCACCCTCACAGGAGAATTTCTTCCTTTAATGATAATATAAAAGATAAAAATTCTTGCCTAGTACAGAGCCTAAGCATTAATTTCCAATCAGTTCATATTTGCCAGCCTGAGGCAGGGAGGGATGAGGGCAAACCCAACTTTGGAGCATTCTTTAAGCATCCCTTGCCTTCAACTGCTGTGGGAAGGAACTCACAGCTCCTGGAACTCCCTTGTTTGGTTCATCCCTAAATACTGATGTGTGAGAATGGTAATAACTTTTTGTAAATGCCATTTCAACATCTCCTAAATTAAACCAGCAATCTGGAGGGGGAAAGCCCAGCACCCCTGAGATGCCCTCAGATATGCCAGAGCTGAAACGCTTCACTGATACAAGTGTTTGGTGAGTCCTTCTCATCAAGTCTAATTAAAATCCATCTGCTGGTAACACCCAGGCCCTGGGACTGGGTTCTGTGAGCTGTTGTACAAACAAAGGCAAGACACAAGCCCTGAACTGCAGCCAGGCTGTGTCCTCTCCCTGCAAGCAGAACTCCAGGTCTCACAGGGAGCCCAATTAAAAGCAGCAAGAGCTGCCCACGTGGCACCAGGTCTGGGGCTGGAGCCAACTGCCATGGGCTGCCAAACCACATATAAACCAGTTTTATTAATGCATATTTACTCTCCTGAAAATCTCTGTGATTATTCTGATGGGACTGCAAACAACCAGGTTGAACTGACTCCTGATTCTGTGTTTGTGATGTGACAGTCTCAGTCCAGCTCCATGTTTTGCTGGGAATGCTGCTGTGCCCAGGCTCTCATGGCACCACAGATGTTCTCCTGGGAACTGGCTTGGGTAACACAGCTTTGCCACCGTGGGAATTTGGGAGCCTGGTTGGACAGGTACAGTTTCTATAATCAGTTAAGCTGGGAAAGACCTGGGAGGTGGGAACAGCCTGGGATATGGGAACCACCTGGGATATGGGAACCACCTGGGATATGGGAACCACCTGGGATATGAGAACCACCTGGGATATGGGAACCACCTGGGATATGGGAACCACCTGGGATATGGGAATCACCTGGGATATGGGAACCACCTGGGATATGAGAACCACCTGGGATATGAGAACCACCTGGGATATGGGAATCACCTGGGATATGAGAACCACCTGGGATATGGGAACCACCTGGGATATGGGAATCACCTACAGGCTTAGACCTGCTGGGCCCTGCCTTGGTGACTCCTCTGGGATAGGACGTCCCTCAGCAGCCCACCAAAGAATGAAGGTATTTCTTGAAGTATCTCAGAATCACAGAATGGTTTGTGTTGGGAGGGACCTCAAAGCCCACCCAGTGCCACCCCTGCCATGGGCAGCGACACCTCCCACTATCCCAGGGTGCTCCAAGCCCTGTCCAGCCTGGCCTTGGACACCCCCAGGGCTGGGGCAGCCACAGCTTCTCTGGGCAATCTGTGTCAGTGTTTTACCACTATAACTATACAAAAATTTATTCCTTTACCACTGTAATTGTAAAAATATTCTTCTTGTGTCCAATTTAAATCTGTACCTCATCTTTCAAAAGTGTTTGACTCTTCCAATTTTTCTTAGATTTCCTTTGACTGCCTTTTTTCCCCTCTTGCATTTGTCATCAGCATTATTGCTTTGAACTTGGTGAGACAGCAAGACAGATAAAACAAGTGCAAACCCTTGATCCCTGCAACAGCTTCCAGGCTTATCTACCTTTGGGTGTTGTTTTACATGTTTTGTTCTTTTTCCTTCAGCAGCCTTAAAACCTTTTTTTATAAAATGCTGATAATTTGGTAGTAGGTGGAAGATGTTCTAAATCAAACAATACATTTAACATAACGAAATTAAAGGAGATCCTGGAAGATGAATTAGGTCTGTAAATCCCTTAATAAAGGGGTAAGTGTTGCTTTTCTGTTCCTCACTGAAAGACTCTGAAAATGAAAATCAATTTTACATAAAATTCCCATTCTTTATTTCTCCCTTGTTCCAAAAGGGACAAGGTAATTATACAGGTTATTAAAATAAGTTGTTGTTGTCAAGAATGCATTTCTGTGCTTTTGAGGGGTCTTATTTTATACCACTTAAGTCTCCAGACTGTTTGATAGTTGATCTCATTGATTAGTTACAGATGAATATGAGAATGAGCTGCAGGTCTGATCTCCACCACAGGCACAAGCAAGGAGACCTCAGGTTTGGATGGATATTGGGAAGGAACTCCTGGCTAGGAGGGTGGGCAGGCCCTGGCACAGGTTGTCCAGAGAAGCTGTGGCCATCCCAAGGCCAGGTTGGACAGGGCTTGGAGCACCCTGGGCTGGTGGGAGGTGTCCCTGCCCATGGCAGGGGTGACACTGGATCATCTTTCAGGTCCCTTCCCACCCAACCCATTCTGCGCCTCTCAGATCCATTTCCAGGTGTAACCCCACTCACCTTGGAATGTCCTTTTGGACACCTGAAGTCCTGCTTCCACAAACTGCTCACAGGTGCCCTGGAAGAGGCCGTAGTCGAGGCTGATGGTGACGCTGGTGTTGGTGCGGGCGAAGCGCACGTCGCTGCTCACCCACTGCTGAGTGCCCAGTGCCACACAGATCAGCACAAAGGATGACACACAGGCACAGAAGGCACCCCCAAACATGGCTGTTTTCTTTCTGGATGGCATCTTGTCCGAGGTTTTCCCACCAGGTGAGGAGATTCCCTTCCCTTAGCCCACCTACCACGGGGTGGTTTCTCCTCCTCGCCACCCGGGCACTGCTCGTGGCACTCGTAGACAGTCACCCTGGTAAACCTGAAGTGAACAGCAGTGGTAATAAAAGTGTAAAATCATTGAACTTTGGGCTGGGGGAGAGCTGTTGCCATAGTTACCACAAAGCCAGGCTGGCAAAGGGCGGCAGGGATTGTTGGCAGGTGATTCATGATCCTTGGCAAAGAGTCGCTCTCCAGGTCTCAGCTCTGGACTCACCCAGAGCCTTCCCGGGGGGTCCCACCCAGAGCATTCCCGGGGTGTCCCACCCAGAGCCTTCCCAGGGGGTCCCACCCAGAGCATTCCCACCCAGAGCCTTCCCAGGGGGTCCCACCCAGAGCATTCCCGGGGGGTCCCACCCAGAGCATTCCCGGGGTGTCCCACCCAGAGCCTTCCCGGGGTGTCCCACCCAGAGCCTTCCCGGGGGGTCCCACCCAGAGCCTTCCCGGGGGGGCCCGCGCAGAGCCTT
>JAWWLZ010000652.1:0-11915 GCA_035041345.1 Poliocrania exsul | reverse complement strand
AATATTATTCATGGTTTAACCTTGTAGTTCACAAGCAGCATCCCAATACATCCATGGAGCCCTTTTGGTCCTGCCAAAATTCGAAGTGTTTCACAAGTTGTGTAAGCACGTACCATTTTATACGCAATTCTGTGTAATCATATACCATTTATACACAATTATACCTCTCCCTCTGCAGTGATTAAGTGAATGTCACAGCACACAACAGTCCATGGCAAAACGGAGATGGAAGATTTGGATCTGGGATACAAGTACCCCCTCCGAAACACACCCGTCCATAAATCCCTCACCCAAACCCACATGAAAACACACACACACACACACACACACACACACACACACACACACACACACACACACACACACACACACAGAGTCTGAACAGAAACCCTTTGCTTGATTTCCAAGACTTCAGCCCTTCAAAGTGAGATTGTGGAATCCCATGGGGGAAAAATAATCCATATTTTTAAAGGTGTGTATGCAAGGAGAGGGAATCAGTAAGGGCAGCCAGGAAAGTGTTAATTGTTAATGCCAGGAACACCTTCAGGGGTCTCTTAGCATTTGAATGCCTGACTTAGTGGGGTCTTAATACTCTTTTAACCTGGAAGAAGGGAGGAAATAGTTGCATCCCGTTCTCTTTACTGAGGTACTTTTGTTCCTGATGAACTCTACACAGTGCTAAACGCTTGTTAAAGCCTGGCTGAGGCTGCTTTTCCTCAAAACAACAAATTATTAAGATTAATATTTAATCTGGGCTAATAGTGTTGGGGTTGAATGTGTGAGCAAACTAGAATTGACCTTAAGGCAAATTTAGCTTTGGACTTGAAGTGTCATTTCAGTGATTTAATGGCACATCCTTCACCCCTGGCTCTCTGGAAAGGGTGGAGGGGCTGCTCAGTATTTTCTGGATCATTCCCATGGATTTATAGGACTGGGTCCCACGCAGGCAGCCTTAGTCTTGCAGGGCTGAAATGCTGCAGGGCAAATGCACATCCCAAGGTGCTGAGCAGCGTTTGGAAAGGTCTCTGGTTCAAAATAGAGATTTCATTTAACAATTCTGAATCCGAAGAGCTCCTCAACTGCATTTGCCAAAAAGCCAATTAAAAATGATGCACGAGAGGCGAGTGACTGGAAAAGGTGAAGAGACTGATGTTGTTGGCAGGTTGAATTATGACTCAACTGAACCTACAAAATCGGTAATGAAGCATAAAAGTGCAAGCTGTTATCGAATATTAAACCAAAAATCATCAGAAGGGAGATGTCTTTGCACAAATGTTTCTACAATTTTGATCACTGGACAGCTTCCCTCTACAATCACTGGCAGCACTCCTAAAAATTGTGTGGGATCAGCTTTTGTGTCCATTAAATATGTTTTGAAGCCCTCAAGTAAGACTCCAGACACAGATTCTCATAATACAGCAAGCAGTTGGATTTGGAGAGGGGCTAAGAAAGACCCCAAAGGGTCTGGGTTTATTTTTACTTCAAAGCTGAAGAGGTCACTGCCACTCCTGTGCTGCTGCAGCAGCTTTGTAACACTGTGTAGATGAAACTTCTGAAGATTTTAAAATAGACATTTTGTACCCTGAAACACGGGGTTTAATTCTTGGATTGCACTGGGAGGAGGGAAAGCAGAAGTGCAAAAACCCTTTTGAATTTTCAACTCCAGAGACAGAAACTAGACCAGCTTACAGTTTTCGAGATGATTTTTTCCTACATATTCAGATTAAAATCTTCTTTGTATGCATGTAATTGATTGTCCATGTTAAATAGGTAAAAATTACCTTGCTGCCAGTGTTGAACCACTTACACCTTAGAGCCCGCTAGAAGCTGCTTACCCTGAATTTCCTTTCTGTTCCAGACATTTCATTTCTCACTTGTGCTGTCCCCAGTCTCCCACCTCTGACACTTCGGTACTAACGAGACCCTGAAGGAGTGAATGAGGTTTTGGTGCCAAGATCCATATCCCGTTCCCTTGTGCTGGAAATGCCCGGCCAGGGGTGTGGGATGTGCCAAGTCCAGCAGGAACCTGCTCCCTGCGGGATGAGGGAGCGAGATGAGGAAGGTAGAGCTGGAGGAGCTGCAAATGATTTTCAATCAGTGGGTACTTCTTTGTTGCTGTAAAGAGGGGATTAGAGGCAGGTCACAGGCAGGAGATAAAACCTGCCGGAGCGGGAGCTCAGGTAGTGCCGGAAAGAAGGCAAAGGGGAAGGGCAGCGCGTTCCCAGTGCCCAGAGGTGCCCAGTGTTATAGGTGATCAGGCCAAATTATTGAGCCAAAACTCAATATCTAGATTTTAGCAGAAATTTGTTAAATAGGATTGAGCAAACAGCGCACTGAAGACACGCTGGGCACAGCTGAGAGAGCTTCCTCATTCTCCCCAAGCTGGCAAAGAATTACAAATTTTTCGCTTAAGTTATAGTGTCTGTTAGTTCCTCTTTTTCTTCGATCCTCCCAGCTCCAGTGAATTCGGGGACTTTCCACTTGATCTCACTCCAATCTTCCACGCATGCTTCATCCCATTGCTAGGGGGTCTTCTTCTTGCTGGGTGATCTTGAGGTGGTCTTAGGGTGGTCGTCTCTACTGTTTGCACATGCATGGTCTATATTTTATTACATAATGTTGCAAGCGTTGCCTTATACGGTACAATACAAGCTGAGCAAGCATTGATATATAAAATAATACTGACCAAGCAAATTTGCACAAATTAAAAAGGAAACACTGTGGTTTGTGGTTAAGTCAGGCTATGGGGAAACTCATGGCAAGACAGCAAATATTAATAGAACACTAACTTGCAATCTCACCCTGAATTACACCACAACTTCACTAATTATTAAAGTTTTATTTAATTAACAACTTTATTTAATGCACAAATTTTATATTGATCCACTTATTACACCCAGCATGGCTCGGGGTGTTCTCTGTGCCCTGCTGCTGGCCCTTGGCTGTGCCCCGTGCCAGGCAGGGGGGTATTGTCACAGCTGGACTGGCAGTGCCTGGTGCTGGCTCCGGGGGTTCCAGTGCCCCGAGCACTTGGATGGCCCCGCGGCCACGCTGGGCTGCAGCTCCTGCAGTCCCTGAGAGCCGCCTGGACCAAGGCCGGTGCCTCGCTGAGCCCCTGCCCAGCCCCGGGACTCCTGTGCCAGGTGAGCTCCCCCCCTCAGCGTCCGTCTCACGGGCAGTGTCATCCATGCTTCCCTCCGTGCCACATTCCCGCGGTGGCACCGGCCGGATCCCTCCTTTTCTTTGCCTCTGGAGGGCTGGCAGCCTTCCCTGGGAATAACTTGGGAGGGGGATGAGGGGTGGTTCTCTCCTAAGACTTTTCTGTCAGTCCTACTCCTAGAAATCCTCTAAGCTACTAACAGAGTAACCTGGGAGCACCCGAGGTGTTCATGGCCCTGGTGGAACAGGACCTGTTACAGGCTGGACTCGCTCATCTCAGAGGTCTTTCCCAGCCTGGGTGATTCTGTAAATCCACGTGGATGCTCTGAGTAACATCTTCACTTCTGGCTTGCATCATCCCTCAAACACAGACTGCCCAGGCAACCCTACACCAGTTTAAGTACTGATGCCCAGGCAACCCTACACCAGTTTAAGTACTGATGCCCAGGCAACCCTATACCAGTTTAAGTACTGACTGTAAACCTGATAATTTCTACTTTATCTCACACAAGTGAGCAGCAGCTGTGCCACCTGAGTTCTGTAACAGCCCTTACTTGGATTAGTGGCCAATGGTATGGCGCTGACTGGGCCGACTCTCTGAGAGTCACTTTGAGCTTTCTCAAATCACCTGCTGTAGCAATTGCCAGTTTCTCATCTTGCTGCAGCAAGAGAAGAGGTAGAACTTCTCCGGGCTACTCCTGATGCATGTGCTAAGGAATGGGAGCAGAATATCCCCTGGGATGCCCAGGATGAGTGGTTACTAATGCCCCCCTTGTGTTTGCAGTGCCCATGTACCTGGTGTGTTCCTGGCATCTGTTGAGTGGCAGCACCTGCGTTGGAATTTGCTGCTGCAAGTGCTTGAAATCACAGGCTGAGGGGCAGCAAAGTGGACTTGTACCTGGCCACACTTTGCTCCTAAAGCCTGATGTTCCTGCTGGCCTGTGCAGCTCCAGCTCTGCCCCCAGGAGCTCCATGGGCAGCGCTCCTCGAGGCAGTAAATGCACGGCTCTGCCTCCAGCCCTTCCCGGCCTTGGGCTGGCTGCAGACCCCTGGTTCTTCACCCTCCCACCCAGCAGTGCACAGCTCTCCTGCCCTTCCTGAGCTCTCCACAGAATCCCCACGGATCACACCCCAGTTGTGGCTCCAGCACCTTTTCCTAAAGGAACCATCCATGGTCACGGTGCTCACGCACCTCCTGGGGCCACCTGGGGGCACCCAGGGGTGTTCCTAGGAGTTCAGGTCTGACAGTGCCATGCACAGCACCCAACTGGATCCTACTGCACTGTACTTTGGGCCTGCATTGAGGACTTTGAAATATCTGGTGCTATTAGGAAGTGCATTGATTTGGACTTTCTACTGCTCTGAAGGCACCATTTTAGAATTTATTTTAGTTTCTTGGGGGTTTTAATTTGCTGTTGGAAAAGGCAAGATTATGAGGACTGCACACCTGCTCAAGGAATGGCTGGAGCTGCACAAAGGAGTCCCACTCTGCCCTGATCTTTTCAGCTGCCATACCATGCTCTGGGGGACATGTCAGGGGACTTTGTTTCCCTTTCTGTAGCTTTCACGGCTCAGCAACTGAGGACAGGGAGGCACCAACGTGGAGTTATTAACTGTGGACTCCTTAGAATCTTTAAAGCCCAGGAGGACTCTGCTTAACCCACACACTTCGACCAGTAAATTGATGGTAAATTTACCTGTGGCTGAGCTGCCCCTGGTGGACTCTCAGTTAAGCAGTGCTGCTAAAGGAGGACCTTTTGGCCCTAATTTCAATGACATTAATGTTTTGTACAGATATGGTATGAAGATAATAAAACTATGTGTTGCTTCCTCTTTTCCAGTGGCTTAGTGGTCTTTTTCTTTCTTTACATCACTGGTCTCTTCCAGTGGCTGAAGAATTAAGACCCAAATCAATTAGAGTTAGTTTTCTGAGGATAAGCTGGCAATGCCAGCTTTGGCTCCTTGCAGGAATTCAGGATGCCCGGCTGCAGCCATCTCCTTCCCAGCAGGACAGAGAGGAAGAAGTTGTCAAAATCTCCTCCTCACTGCTGGAGTGTTTTAACACCTCCTCACAGCACTGGATCCTGCGGGATTAGAGTGTGAAGGGACCTTAAAAGGACTCCATGGGTGTTACCAGCAGGAGCAGAGGCCAAGGCTTAAAAATCTTATCTGTCTAGAAGTAAATGCTGGAGCCTTTCCCCTGTTAGTGCTGCCTCTCTAACAGCAAACTGGAACCATGAAGGGGTTTGGAAACATCTCCTGTAAGTTATAACAGACTTTGGATGAACAAATGCATGACTTAGGTATATTTGACCTCAGAATGTTCCATCTGAATTGAGGTGAGCAGAATGTCCTACAGTGGTGCTCATACTGAGCACACACAGAGTGCCTGGTTTGTAGGGACAAGGTGATAGCTTTGATAACTCCCTGACTCTTTCCAGGGGGTGACTGAGGAATTTTACAGAATTTAACTGACCCAGGGCTGTGACTTTGCTTGGCCAGTTCCTCTTGAATGTGAGAATAAAAATATAAGCATAAAAATAGAATACCCTAAAAATAAGAGCTTCCCCAAAATACTGACTCATGCTGTACACTTGTTTTAATCCTGAAAAGTAATAAAAGTTTCCAGAAATACACCAGCTTGAACCTGAAGGCGTTGTCCTTATTCCAGTCAGTGCAAGGCCCTGGGATTTATGGAGAGCTGCCAACACATAGGACAGCACCTGGAATGCAGGGGTTTCGAGTTAAGTTTTAAAGTTGTTTTGCTGAAAGCACTTAGAAAATTACTTCCTTTCTATAAAGTAGCTTTTTTGCAGCTGGCTTAGAAAAATCTGCACCTGAGCGGAGGAATTTATCTCACTAAGTGCCCAATTTTGACAGTACATGCTGGGAAGAACTCGTGTCAATTCAGAGACAAACCTTTGTTGTGGGAAATGAAAGAACTCACATCACATAAAAGTTGTTAGGCAAATATATTTTATTCTTAGTAGACTCGGGCAGTAGAAATGGAGAATAAGTGGCTCTATCAGCGATTCCCTCCTTTAAAAAATATCATTACTATGTATTGTAGATTTTCTGAACTAGGAAGGTAAGGGAAGGTGTGACCTGACAGCCAGTACATTTAAGCCCAGCTCTGTGGCATGCAGGCCTCCTGGCAGCCCCAAGAGAAATGGAAAACTCTGCAGGAGGCAGCTGAGGGATAAGGTTTAAATTAAACAAAAAACCAGAGATAGAGCCTTGCTGATAACACAAACCAGAGGAGGGTCAAGAGGATCACGCAAGGAATGAAAAGAGCTGCTCAGAAGCGAGGAATGGAAAAACTAAATGGTTCTGATGGGGGGAGGGGAAGGGGGAGCCTTTGTTTATTTTCCTTAGGGCTTATGATGCTTATTTTGTTTATGCTTATTCTACTTATGCTCATTTTGTTTATGCCTATTTTGTTTATGCTTATTTACCTAGGACTTATGATAATACTTATTTTCTTATTTTACTTATGCTTTTATTCTTATCATGGAATTTGCTCAGTAGTATGAAGTTCACTGTGTAACATGTAGCAAAACCAACACACTGTCCTTGAGGGTGCGACACCAAGAGGCCCAGACCAATTAAAACAGGTAGGATACTCCATGATAAATCAGAAAACGTGTCAAAAGAACAAGATAGGTCCAATTAGACCAGCTAAAGTTGCCAACAAGACTGTTTTGAACCAGCTTTGAGCAAAAGGTAAAAAGTTCACAGGAGGAAGACGTCTTACTTCCTCCCTAAAGACCCTCAAAGACCACTACTCTGAATTACCAGGAGGAACAGCCCAAGTGCAAGAAGGAGTGACATGAGGCAGAGAAAATGGAAATCAGTTCCTGAGACTCATTATAATAACTCTGCCTTCTCTAAGAAAATAATATTTATGCATGAAAGAAAAATAAATATGTATAACTTAGTTGCATATAAACCCTTTGTTAGCTCAACCAGGTGTGCATGTTTTTGGAGGAACAACCCCCAAGGGGCCCTGGGCTCAGATTAAATGTACCTCTCTATAACCTCAATGGATTATAGGGTTTTTATTCCGCAAAACAGCTCTGTGAGTGCTGCCTTGATTACTCTCTGATGAGGATTAGCAGGCTGCAGTCAGCGCATCTTCCTCCGGTTATCCCCCGGCTGGAAACCTGAGTCAACCCTCCCCCAAAAACCAAGGCAAAGGGTTGGATGGAGCAGCTGCTCGCTAGCAAACCCTGGGAACAACGGGATGTCCTAACACTAAAAGTGGCATGTGCGGCAACCAAGCGGCTCAGCTGTTTAAAGGGTTCAACATTTCCTTTCGGAACTGCAGGAGCAAACAAGAACGAATTGATTTGTCACACTCCCAAGCCATTAAGGATGCAAGTCCATAGATGTGTGCTTGTGGAAAACATGAAAGATGCAAGCCTATGGATATGTGTGTGTGGAAAACAGAACAGTTCTCTCAGTGCACCAAACCCACTGCTGAGTCGTGCTACCAGCAGGGGATTAATGAAGCTTGGCTTCTCTGGCCTTGCCTCATGTTTATATGCCCTGATGCCCAACAGGGTGAAACAGGAGTGGAGCTTTCCTGTGCTTGACTGTTCCTCCCAGCTCCTGGGTCAGGCCTGGCCATCACCTCCCTGGGAGGGGGGGGATATTCCCTGCATTTCTCTTCCACCATGATCCCTGCTTTCATCAGATTTGGAGGAACTTCAGTCCCTGAGGTTTCAACTCCCGTATGGTGTGTGTGTGATGTGAACCACACGTGCAGCAGCAACTGGGGAAGTTTAGGAATGGGGATTTGACCAGTGAGTCTTGTTTCCTTGGGATGCAGATTACAAACCGTGCTGGCCAGCCAAGCCCTTCTTCAATACATCAGGGCTCTCCAGGCTCATAATTTGATTGTGGGGTTTTTGCCTTTCACTTCCCTCCCCTCCTGAATTTCAATATCACATTTCAGTAAGGATCTGGAGCTGGCCCTTATGTAAAAACTACACTCCTATTTCCTCTGGAAGAATGCAAAATCTCTTGATCTAATCATTATGAAAACTACTTCAAAATCTTTCCATCTTTTGCTGCTGTGATCCTGTCACATGAAAGCCATGAAGACAAATGGACATAGAAAGAAAGGCTGCTTTAGAAACTAACTCAGGTTATTTCCAGTGAAATCCTTGCCTCACACATACAAAAATGAACCTGCATTTATTTATTTATTTATGTGTCCTTTGAAAACAATCTGCATATAAAAGCAAAACCATTTCCTGCTTTCGGGGTGGCTTTGGGAATAATTTTCAATTACTTGTGTTAAGTTCTCTGTGCATTTCACTCACATTTCTCACTGTCCAATTCATCTTTTACCTGTAGGTACATCTTTCATGTCTGCAGTGATGAAAAGGAGGGAAGGTGAGCAAGCCAGAGGTGCTGGATGGAAGAACACACATAAGTCCTCCAGGAGATACAGCAGGGTGGGCACAATTCATTGTGGATAAAGGCAGCTGCCAATACTCATGAGACAGAAGAGCTAGAAAAGGAACCCAATGTTCTTAGGGCTGTCATGGCCAGATTTCTGCTTTGCTCCTGCTCATCAGCTCAGTGTAACAAGGCCAGTCAGGACCTTCCTGGCTCCTCTGCAGTGCAAAGACCTCTGTCCTCTCGCTCACTCAGGGCCCACCTGCTGCTCTTGATATGGAGAAGCAGATCTCAGCCCTGTGAAATTATTCCTGGCACAGAAGTTTCATGGGAACATGGAGCCAGGTGGAAGAGACAAACTGGGGGGGAAGCAGCAGAGGCTGCACTTACAGCTGTTCACCTGCCCACTGTGTTATATTTTTGGTTTAACAGAGGCATCACAGCAGAAACATGAAGCCCTAATTCTTCTAGACTCATCCACTAATATTTGAGGCTTTAGATTTTGGAGTGTCCAACTTGAAAACCATTGGATTAAATTTCAGATGCAGTGGAGAGTAAGTGACAGAAGACCAGGAGGTTCTGTTCTTGGCAGCCTGGAGCACTCCCAAAGTGGGTGTTGCAGAGCCCCCCAAATGAGATGTGGGTCATGAAGCTTGGCCTTGAGTAGCCTTTATAATCACAGCTCCTGGCAACATTTCCTTTATTTAGACAATATTAGAGTGGTTCCACTTTAATGTCAGATAAAGGAAGCACGAGGTAGTCTGGCAGTATAAATTTGATTTAATTAGGCAGCATACTATGATCCTATTTTGTATCAAACACGTCAGTGTTCACTGTGGTGTTTATGCAGCTCTGTGTTACCTCTGTAAAGATAAAAGATACCTGATCATAAAATCTATCAAGTCAAAGTCATTAGACACCATCTCTGTAACAGACTTGTCCCAAATGGAGAGTTTGCACAAGTTCAGTGCATTGTTCCACATGTCACTGGAGCTTTTGATCTGGTACCAAGTGCCAAACCACAGATTTATCACTTTGTAGAAGTACAGGTTTAAGCTGTCACATCAAATGTGTCCTACAAGGGAAGCCCTGAATGGTTCTTTACAAACTAAACTGCTGATTTTAATAAGAATAAACCTGATCACTGTGAGAATTTTTGCAAGTGCTGTGATTCAAACCAATTTATTTTCCAGTTTGGTACAGTCACAGCTGGAATTCATGGACCTCTGAGCTTCCATCCAAGTTTTTCCAATGGCAAAGGGTTTCTGCAGGGGATTAACAGGATTAATTCTATTACAGACTCCTACAGTGAACAGAAGAAGCTGAACTTGAGGGAGTTTATTTTCCTTCTGCCTCATTAAGGAGCAATGATCAGATCTCTGGAACACAAAAGCTGTAGCTCAAAGAGCACAGGCAGCTCCCAAACTGATTCTGCCCTGGGCAGGGACAATAAACACAGGACTGCACCAGGACCCTGCCTTGCCAGGGCTTTGACCCACGAGCCCCTCAGGAGAACTCCATGGAGAGTCCATGGAAGGGCTTGGAGCTATTTCTGCCAGAATTCTCTCAGTTTTTCCAGACATTTTCACTCTGGATCAAGTGGCACTTCCAGGAGGGATCCACAACAGCCAGCCCTGCACCACCCACTGCAAATCTAGGCTGCAATCTGGTGGAGCCCTACTAATATTTCCTCTCAGTGAGGTCAAAGTCCTGCCAAAGAACTTGGCTGTAACCAGAGTAAGGGTGTTTATATTATTAATAACACTAAAAAAAGTATTTTGGGGACTGCTGAGTGAATTCTGAACAGATCTGCAATCCAGGGCACAGGGATGGTGATTCTGAAGGGCTGTGTGGGAACAGGTACAACAGGAGCTCTGATGGCATGAGTGTTCAGGCCCTGCTCTGATTTGGAAGACACATTCCCACCTGTCATGACATGTCCTGATCATGGGCTGGGCAGCATCAGCTCAGCTGTAGCAGCTGAGGAAGTCAGAGCATCAGTAACATACAGCAGAATAAGCCAGGGGTGTTGAACCCCAAGAGCAGGAGGAAAAGCATCTTCCTGGGGCTCACACACAAGTGGCCACTTTACAGACTCCACTGGGAGTTTGGGGAAGGGATTTCCAGTGGAATGTCAGCTGGATCTCTGCCAGCTGACAAAGATGAGGAATGACTTCTGTAGGACCTTTCCAAAATGAAGCTTTTTAATGAGTTCAGTGATCCGGATGCTTCACTTTTCCAATGAACATTCCATGGATAAAATTCACAAATTGAACAAGCTTGTGCCACTTTGCACACTGTAATTTACACAGGAGCTGTGTAAATAGGGTATTATTCCATGGAAAAATGTATCCTTGTATATTCAGGAAGACACAAGGCTCTCTGGAGGCAGCTGCCCAGGGCTGTGCAGCATCTCCCCTGTCACACACAGACAGGGTTTGCTTTTCCAGGTAACAGCATTTTCTTCTCATAGCTCCTCTTTCTCTATCATTCAAATGAAGATTTGGTGTTCAAAGCATCCAAGTTAGTTTTGAAATGACAGAATGAACACACACTGCTCAGCCCAGCTCCTGGAATTCCAGGGGTCTGCAGATGTCAGTCTCTGAGTCACTTGGCTGACAAAGAGAACCCACGCAGAGCCCAGAAATCCTGACAATAAACAGATGGATGCTTTTGATTGCCTCCAGAAGTGAGCAGATGTGCTTGCAAGCACAAACATATGCTTTCACCCAAATTAATCATCATATTCAGTTGAGGTTTGTCTCACAGTTTATCTCAAGCACATGAATTAAATGTTTTCTGAGTGTTTAGGATGCTGTAGGTCAGTGTATGTCAGCTTTCAGGCTGGTTCCTCCAGTGATGAAGTGAACACCAAACCACACCCTGGCTTTGGGGGCAGCACCTTCAGGTAGACACAATTCAATTGTCTTGTTTTTAACAAAACCAAATAGTAACAAAATGAAGAACTGGCAACAAAACAGCTGCACCTCAGACTGCCATCAGCTGTGTAACTCAGAGCAGCACTTCAGCAAGGGGCTGGCTGGACAACAAACACCCTTGGCACTCCTTTAATGGATAAATCAATCAGGATAGTGCTCATGTATTGACAAATAAACAGGAGAACTCCATGGAGAGTCCATGGAAGGGCTTGGAGTTATTTCTGCCAGAATTCTGTCTGTTTTTCCAGACTTTTTCACTCTGGATCGTGTGGCACTTCCAGGAGGGATCCACAGCAGCCAGCCCTGCACCACCCACTGCAAATCCGGGCTGCAATCTGGTGGAGCCCCACTAATATTCTCTCTCAGTGAGGTCAGAGATCGAAGAACTTGGCTGCAACCAGAGCAGGAGGG
>JAWWLZ010000651.1:0-11933 GCA_035041345.1 Poliocrania exsul | reverse complement strand
TCAGTTTTTGCTGACTTCAGAATGGATTTTGCCAAGCATGGGGCTCTGAGCGTCCTTATCTTCTTTTCTTAGGATTAACTTGTTCTGTTATATCTCTGTGTATACATACTTTGCCCTATTTTGGAAGAGTCTTAACTTTATCTCTTGGGTTCTTCTCTGGATGCTAGGTGCTTTTTGCAAGCTCTTGGATTCCTTGGATTCTTCCCTGAATGTTAGGTGCTTTTGCAAACCCCCAGATTTCCTCTGAATGCTAGGTGCTTTCTCTAAACTCTTTAGGTCCTAATTTTGCTTTGTTTCAATATCATAAGTTCTGTTTAAATGTAGTTCTGTTGGTCCATCACTATTCCTCTTATCAGATCTTAAGAATGAAAAATGGGGTTTGGAATTTAGATTTCTTGGCCATATATTAATTAGTAATTTGTCCTTCAATGGTTATTCTGCTTCTGCAACCTTCAGACATTTAAACACCAGCTGTAGACAAGTGATGACCAAACATCAAAGCTAAAATGTCAGTTTGAGATTTTATACATTTGCCAAGAACAGAAACAAAATTCAAATGGATAAGAAAGCTGATTCAGGCTGTTGATTCTAAAAATCTGGCTTTGAAAATAGTGTTGCTATAAGAAAAATGACATTGATTTACCTGTAAGAGTTTGGACAGTGTTAAGCATCACTGACACTGTAGTAACTGACACTGAGTACCAGGATGTCTTGTTTTAATGTGATGATGATTTAGATGCTTCTTGGTAATCCAATGTTTGTCTATCTTGTTTTCTATGTGAAGTGTTGTTGAAGTTTTACTCCCACCCCACTCTCTCCACTAAGAAGATAATATGTTTTACAACCTGTATGGTGGAACACTAGGAACCTATTACACTGTGATGACAGATAAATAACAATATTGTTATTCAAGGACTGCTGGGATTCTTTAGAACACCTGGAGCTCTAAAGTTATTCTTAATAACTTGATTAAAATATGCTGAGAGAGCTTCTTTTTTGAACATACAATTATATAAAAGAAGGAATATTTTGAACTATTATTGCTCCTGGAAAATATTTTTGCTCCTGTGCAGATGCTTGAATCAGCAGTATCCTCCTACTACTCCCTAGCTTATAACAGAAATAAACATTAGGATTTTAAATCTGTTTATTCTGTAATCAATCACATATTTTTTGCCTTGAGGCATTTCTTTGAGAAAGATTTTAATTTAATAAGCTGCTTGCAGTACTCCCTAAGACCTTTGATTCATTAAAGCGAGTAAGAAGGACTTTGCATAGGTGGAACAATACCATTGTAAAATTGCACTTTCATTTACTAAGAGACACATGAGGAGCAATATCATCACTGTATGTCTTTCAAAATCCCTTTATATTATCTTAGCGTGCCAGCTGTAATTTTCGAAGACCTCAAGATTATAATTTTTTATATACCTTCATATTTCAGGAATTTCATGAGGAAAGGAAAGTGTACACATCGTTCTTAGTTATAATAAATCAAATGATGGTGTTCGCCTCTCTGTCATGACTTCTCAAATATAATGGAGAGTGGCTTAGGTTTAAATAAACTACTGCATACACTGGCAAAGAGAGGTTATGCAAACATAACAATTAAAATCAGTTTTATGACAGGTATAGCATCTCCCCAGTTCCATTTCTCATCCTAAAGGGCTTCAGATTAAATCATACATTGGATTTTGGACTACTTTATGTGCCGGAGCATTTTTCCTCATCAGACAAGTTAACAAAGGGCAGAATGATAACTTTGGAATTTCATGACTGATTTTGAAGCTTCAGTTGTGAATAACCTGTCATTAGCAATCCTGTTAGATCAGTTAATTGACAGTTTCATAAATTCAAATTACCTAGAAAACAGACCAGACTTAATCCCACAAGTGGTGATTTACCCACAGTATACCATGGTACTTGACGACATTTCATGAGACATTTTGTTTGACAGATTCGGGTGAGTTGGTTAGATGAGTCTCTTTTTTCCTGCTAGAGGTAGAATAGCTCAGCATAGTGGCAAATAACCAAAATTTGTAAGGAATACTTTATTATAGTAGATTAAATATATGTAGACTATGATGGAAAATTATGTTAGCTGGAATCCAATTACTTTATATGAAATTATATGAAAGACAAATTTTCATCTGTAGAAAAGGATGCATTTTAAAGAGTGAAAAGGGGAAGGTGTCAGGAGGATTTTGTTTTATACTTTTGCACTGTAGGCCTGAGAATTTCTAACTTGATATAATATCAATCTCCTTAACAAAAATGACCTGTTTGCTGAGCTTGATTCAACACACACATACACAGTAGCATGTTTCACCAGATGGTGAATTCCTCTATCAACACCATTTACACAGTCATTTGCTTCCTGGAGTAATGCAAACAATAGGGAGCTCAACTTAGAAAAAGAGCTAAGAGAGGTATTCCTGTAGATGTTTGTTAATGAGCAAATATAATAAAAGAAAACAGAGGGAAAGATTTTCCCATTTTATTTCAGGGTGATTTATTATTGAGAAACCTTTCATTCCACATGATTCCTTCCCCTCCATTTTTGCAACTGGAAGACATTTTTTCATTATTACTGCTCAGAAAGTGCCTTGTTTTGGAAAAGCTTTTCTTAAATCTAGAAAATCACTTTGAATAAAGTCCAAATGGAATATTTGATCATTTTTTCTCTAAGTAGCTTGTTTTTAAAAGTTACTTTATATTGTGATACAAAATCTAAAAATAAAAAAGGTCAAAAATGAGATTTTTTTTCAATTCACACATATTAAATTTTTGTTTTAGTTTTGCCTGATTTTTATTTCTTGTTATTGTCATTGGGCTAAAGGGAGGTTGGTATATGGATTCTGAATTTAAATGTTGAAACAAATCAGTGTATGGATTATTACAACTCCTTTTTTAATATTATGGTTTTGTTCCTTTTTGATGCTTAATGGTATGTGCTGCCATTTGAGAAGAATTAAGATGCTGTGCTTCAACAGAAATTCTGTTGTGCCAAATGTTACAAGGTTACGTGGTAGCTGTTGTTTCCTTATTGAAGAGTCAATCTCTTCAACAGTGAGTCTCTTGTGGTGTTGAGTTTGATTATTTATTTACTTTTTTGCTAATGGATGTTTGTCAAACTATAATTTCTGGAAGCAGGGATTACTCTAAGATAAATTCTTAGGTGTATATAGACAAATAAAAAAATAACTTATGTCTGCTGCTGTGAATTAGATACAGAGGATTGGTTTGGAAAACAGTTTACCTGGCTACAGATTTCCATTAGTAACATTGGCAAAATTCACATTTTTTTGAAACAACCCTTTTAGTTACATCATTGAGGCATTCATATTATATTAGATGCAGGCATATGCAAAATGACAACAGAAAAGTTAGAATAATAAATGTAAAAGGTGAATTTTAAGGATGATGTGGCTGCACAAGGTATGATGGCCAACACTCAATTAGAGACAGAGTTCTCCTGTCCTTGGAGGGATTTGCTCCTCTGGTTGTTATTGGAGGAAAGAAGTGTGGGAGTTTTTTCATTTTTAAAATATTGTGGACCACATAGCAGAGAACTCTGAACGTGTTCTAACTGCAGAGGGGCTCTGCAGGTGCCTAAAGCTGAACATGGGCTAAGTGTTCAGGGTAACACTGAAATCTGCTCTAAGCAGTACAGGGGAGCAGTGAAGAGACAGAGGTGATATAAAGACCTTGTAGAAGAAAGAAAGATATATCAGGTATCACAGAATCATAGAGTATGTAGAGTTGGAAGGAACCCAGAAGGATCATGGAGTTCAACTCTAGGCCCTGCATAGGACCACTCCCATAGAATCTGGTTGGAAGGGATCTTAAAGATCATCTTAGTTCCAACTCCCCTGCCATGGACAGAGGCACATTTCACTAGACCAGTGAAATTGCTCAGAGCTCCATTCAGCCTGGTCTTGAACACTTCCAGCGATGGGGCATTCACAGCTTCACTGGGCAACCTGTGCCAGTGCCCCACCACTCTTACACTAAAGAATTTCTTCCTAATATCCAGCATAAACCTACTTTCTTTTGGTTTGAAGCCATTGCCTCTTGTCCTGTCACTGCATGCCCTTATAAATAGTCTCTCCCCATCTTTCCTGTAGGCTCCCGTCAGGTACTGGAAGGCTGTGATTAGGTTGCCCTGAAGCTTCCTCTTCTCCAGACTGAACCATTTCAATTCTCCCAGCCTTTCAGTATCAGCCAGGTTTGCTTTATTTAAGGAGAAAGATATTTGTTGACTTCCACATATCTTGGTGTGCATTTTGAGTATTTCTTCTCTGTATGAAGGGTAGGACAGAGTGAAACTCATTGTGAAAGTAGGAAAACTATGGAATATTTTTTCCTCAATGAATTAGAGGATAAAGTTTTTTTGAAGGCTTTTTTCTTTGATTGCTTTAAAATGTTGTAATGGATTGATACAGGAAAGATTAGTTTACCTACTGAGGCTTCCAGGGTACGTGTTCCTGTGTTTGCACAAGGTTTGTGTTTCATTACCATTCTTAGCCGTAGAAGACTGATGAAAAACAAAAGTACTTTGTCACAGTTCTCCATCTCACATTGAGATTTTGTTCTGCCTCATGAATTTTAAACCTGTCAAAAGCTTTAAAACATCTCAACAAAAAAACCTGCTATCATCTGCTATATTAAAAAAATTTATCTTTATGATGTGGGAACAAAACACAGCCTTAATTTGGCTCTTTCTCAGCTGTGCTCTGTTTCTTCTCTACTCTATATTCTATGTATTGCACTAGAAAATTAGTATGTAACTTAATTGATAATAAATGCTGTTTTGCAGATGCCATATTGCAACATTTTAGATGTTTCTTTCCGTATTATGTAAAATACAAGGATTTCACAAATAGAATTAGGAACTTCATTGAATTTGAAAGAAAACATTAAAGAAAAACACTGTTCATTTAGGATTTATGAATATTTACAAAGATGAAAGTGTAGTAATAGATTAAAAAGAATTGGTGTTTTGGGTTTTGTTTTTTTTTTAGTTTAATTTTAAGCTACACACTGTAATTTAAAGTAGCATATTTAAAATTCTGGGTCTGTGTTCAGCTTTTTATGCAAGCACATAAATCAATTTGTACATGTCTATCTACATTTATACATTCTTTTAGCTGGCATTGTTCCATCATTCTGGTAATGCTTCGTAGGTCCTACGGCATTGTAGATCATCTGAAAATGTTGTAAGTCTGGGCAATCGATATATTCTTGGTTTATGAAATTGACATCTAGTAACAAGAAGAAAGGCCCTGCTGCAGAAATCAATAAATAAGTGCTGAAAACCTTTTCCTGTGAAAAGTTTGTGCAGAGCTTATGGCAGAGATGAAATCTTCTTGACCACAGATTCATTTTAAACTTTGCTATTAGGCAAATATACTGGGATGCTTCTCCTTTAAGTCTCATTCTGAGGTTGTTTAGTTAATGGCACAGCAATGATATGTGTACATGTGAGAACATGGGGATTCAGCATTTGTAAGCTGTCAGATACATGAGTTTGCACTCATTGTGTGGTTTATATAAAGCATAGTTCACATTTGAAGTTGTTCCTTTCTACTTTTACTGGCAAGACTTGCTAGGTTTCTGAGTTTCCCTTGGCTGTGGAACATGAAAAAGATAGTCATTTTAGAGCCCATCTTCAGGCATGGTGAGGTTGATAAGGCTGGCCTGCAAAAGGTTTTGAAGACACCCTTGTATTCCTCCTCTCAGATGGGGAAGAAGATGTCAGTCTCTGCCAATCAGGTGGCACTGAGAGAGGATGAATCCCCATTGCTCAGCAGATTCCTGTGGTATGGGATGAACCACCTTTCCAGCACAAACGCTGCCATTGTAGATCATTCTGAGCAAACATAGACTTGGAAGGGAAGGGAAAAATGACTGGGCTCTATGGAAAGAGAGTTGTGGGATTCTTGGAATGAAGAAAAACTACAAAAAGCTCACAATGTGAAGGGAAAAGGCTAGCCCAACTCTCATTAGGTTATCAGAAAATGCTTGGCTTTAGGGACTATCTTGTAAATGTAGAAGGGAAATTATGAGTTATATATTTTATGTCCTGCAATGTGTTGGATGTTTTCTTCCAACCTTCACTAATGGAAGATATTTAAAACTGTCTATTTCAATATTTTGGTTTGTCTTTGAAATGTTTCTATTGTGTTAAAGGATGCATAGACTGGCAAGGGGATACAGTTTACTAACAGAAGAAAAATCTTCATGGACCTTTGAAGAGTGATATGCCTGTGTATGTGAAGAAAATTTAACTTCCATCTAAATAAGTGGATCACAGACTTGGTGTGATATGGGATACAAAAGCAACCTCTATTAGTTCTTCCTCCTGTCTGTAGGCTACACAGAAGAATAACTAGTTTATTCTTCAAGTCCTGATGAAGCTGTGTTGCATTTTTCCAAGGTCAATATTTAATTCAGATGTGATTCCTCTTAATAACACTGAGTCCAACATGTCATCCTTGTAACACAGGATTGACTTTGCCTTTTTCAAGTCTTCTTAAATATGGTTTCTGTAAACGGAAATAGGTTAGAGGAATTAATTATCCCCTCAGAATTATTTCAGTGAGATTTTTTCCTATGAGCTTGGCAGGATATGTAAGGCATGAATGGGCCTGTGTCTCAGATTATTAATTTATTTTAGAAAAATTAATACTCCTTTTTTCATTTCTTTTTATAATAGTGAAAGAAATAGAAAGGTTCTAGTTCAGGAAATGGCAGAAATTATAACAGCATGTGAACTGAATGACAAAATCACAATAATTGGAAGTACTTGCTTGATGAAAGTGCTTTATGAGATGGTTTTCACTGAGCAGATTTTTTGGACAAAGTAAATAGCAATTTATTCTGGAATATAATGAGGACACCTCATGTGAAAAAGATATATGTTCATTGCATGCATACTTCTTTAAATTATGTTTAGGAGAGCTTATTCTAAAGGACAACTCCACAACACAAATAAGGTGGTGGTGTTTGACATTCTTTCACAAGAATAATTTAAGTCTGAAACTACTGTCTTTAAGTCACCTATGTGAGAGCAAATCACAGTGTTAAGAATATTCTGCTGGTCATATCTTGTCACTGAACCAGGACTGAAGCTAATATTTATAGGTCAGTGTCAAGGGAGGAAAAAGTCTGTTTCCTGATCATCAAGTCAAAATAGAGTGAAAACTTCAGAGCTGAAAAGAAAATGCACTGTTGGTTTGTCTGAAGAGTCGAATTTGTTTAATTTTTAAGACTGAATATGTTTGGGCTCTAAAAATATACATATTTATAGCTTTGAAAATGTTCAATAGACTTATAAAATAGTAAGACTTTATGGAAATAATTATTTTGTTTTGTTGAAGAATATTTGCTTGCTTTCTGGAACTTTTAACATCTGTAGCAGTGTTTCTGCACAATATTGCTTCCATTATACTTTTGAAACATGAGTAAATATCATTTTCCACTACCAGATAAAGGGCAAATTATGCCCTTAAGGTCAAACGTGTTCTTGTTCATGCTCTTCAATTTGTCGTTTATACATCTGATAATTCCACTGCTGGAAAGAAGGGTTGAGATATTCTTGCCATCTATTTATGTATTTAAGATTAGACTTGGACAGCTTTATTTCTTTTTTATTAATGGCATTTTATCTTCCAGACATGGACAAATAAATAATTAATTTTCTGTTCCCAGCATAAGGCTACTGCAACTGATTTTGTAGTTTTTTAAGATATTAAATAGCAGTAGTCTTCATCTTTTCCCATTTTTTTTTCTGATTCCTTGGCCCAGTATAGTGAAACATCTGTTGTTTAATATTTTAAAGAGAAGTACTGGTCTGTTGAAATACATTATTTACTAACCAAAGACTTTTCCTACTTGGGAAATGCTTTGACCCAAAGCTTGTGAAAATGTCTTAAGCTTCAGATCTGCTTATTAAGTCACCCCATAGGATCCCTGACTTCATTGGGGCTGATGTTACAGAGATGGTTAATTAGCTACTCATTTACTCTTTCCATGATCCAGGCTATTCATCACACTCATCTTTTCTGCTCCTTGGTGAAATCAGCTGGTCCTAGAGAGTGTGTGTGGCTGAGTGAGAGAAAGCCATGGTGTGAAAGAGGCCTATTCAGCCAGGGGATATTTTCCAGAGGCTTCTACTTCAAAGATCCCCAATAACCCCATCCCACAAAGTGAGCTGGTGCATCCCCTCCATGTCTCGTCACCTGGAAAATCTGTCCATTGTGTGAATGGTGCTGGAGGCTTGGGAGGTTGGGAAACCAAGGGCTGAGTTTTCCTTTTTCTTGCTGATATGATTTATTGTTTTCTACATATAATGAGCACAGCTGCACAGTGTCTTTGGGGCTGCAAGATACATGTAGGTGTTTTGTTCGGCCAGTGCTTGTTGCTGTTCTTGATGAAATATTTTTTCTTTCATTTTTAACGTGATTGCACTGTCTTTGGTATATCAAAGCAAAAGCAGAAAGCATGACCTATGATGATGCCTTTTTAAAAATTCAGAGCTTTTTCATCATTTTCCATGTGATAGTTTGGCATTCAGTTCAAGACTAAAGAAACCCCAATACTGTCAACTGCTCAGGCAATGGAAAGAAAGAGTGGTGATTGAAACAACAACAAAACAAAGATTCTCAGCAGAAATAAGTGACCTGACACTACTACTAAAACTGCCAGTGTGATGCTCTGAGGTATTATCTGGCTTCATGCAGTATGAAACAAGAGCTTCTTTAATTCTTTTACAAAAAGACTTTTTCCCTTCTATATTGTAGATATTTTAGTCAAACTCTACTTTTACATTTAATTATAGTTACTGTGACATAATCTATTTCGTTCCTATATTTTACTTGCAGTAATCTTATGTCTAATTTTAAATTAGTTGTATACCTGTTCCCATCCAACTTTAAAATGTTTATGTTCAGAAGCATAATTTTTGCGTTTCTCCCTGTCATATTCTTGCACATTTCTTCACTCAAAATCCACCTTAAAGCTTTTTTCTTGAATTCTCTTCTATCATGCTTATGCACCCTGTGTCACTTGGAATTCTGTATAATCATCTGTATGCCACTGAGGTAAATGATAAATCCTTGAAAATAATAAATTTATCCCTTTCTTTTTTATGACTCTAGACACAGTATCAACCCTGACATAACCATGGAAACATTACTAAAAGTTGGTCCATTTATTAGTCATTATTTTAAAAATGTATTCCTTTTCATGGAGATTTCTGTTACCTTTTGATCACTCACAAAATATGTTATTTTTTGGCAGCTAATTAAGATTTTGCTTCCCAAAATGTATTCCTGTGGATGGGGAGGTAGTATTAGTATGTCAATGGCTCATTAGAAAACAATGAATATGCAAATCTATTTTTTTTCATATTGCTATCACCTGACCTGAGGCAAGAAGAGAACACTTTGACACCATCTAAAATAATAACACCCCCACATTTCCTTACACAAGTGAGGTACCCTAAACCCACAGACTTTGAAGCTTGATGGTACATGACCTGAAACCACATTTTCCTTATTCCTCTCACACCTAGATATTTCCAAGTACTTCCCAATGGCAATAGGATATTGTAAACACATTCTTCAACCTTCATTTCTATTTATATACTGTTATTTTACTTTTTATGCCTATTGTAAGACCATTTGAACCACTTCTGTACCTGAGGTTCTTTGTGTTCTATTTGGAACAATCTGTCTCTGATTGACTCTTTTTGCTTCTATCTCTGTTGTAGAATAAAGGTCTAAGCATAAAATGCACTGAACGATCTTATTTGCCTACAATATTTGAAATGTCTCCTAAAAGCCCATTAAGGGCTACCAACATCTCTTTTATAGGACTTGGAAACAGCTCCTGCATCCTTTAATTACTTGTTAACACAGAGTGCTTACAAAAGGTCAAATTATTTCCATATAAATTAAAGTAGAAAGTATTTCTTCTGATGAGAGAAGTAATTGTAAAGCAATTTTATAAATACAAGGGGCACACGGGCTGGTAGTGTTAAATCTGTAGCCTTGGGCTAGCTGGCATACTTTGCATTGTAAGGAATTATTGATTTCTTTCAGGCACCAGTAGAAGCACAGCAGTCAACAACAGTTTGATTCACTTGTGCTGTGTGCGGCATTGATAATTGTTAAACCAAGCTTCTGTCAGGTTGGTAGAATATTACTGAGTTCTGAGTTTGAAAGATACTTAATCTGAAAATGAAAGGGAACACCTGCTTGAAGAACAACATGTCTGGCAGGAAGGCAATCAACAATCCATAGGATCTGTTGCAAAATAGGAATAACAGTATTTTCATGGAACTTTTTTGAAGCAATGGAGAAGCTTCCCCAAGCGTATTTTTGTTAGCCAGTGATAAAATAATATATTAATAAAAAAAAAGTTATTTTGTTTTTCTGATTTATTAGTTAGAAATATCTCCACTAGGGGCGCTTTATTAAAAGTTAATTCACTGCACTGTTTTATATAAAGCAGAAATACAAAATAATAGAAATTGCAAGAAATAGATACATATTAAGAAAGCTGATAAGTGTTTGTCTCAGGTTTGGCCTCGTTTTTTTACCAACCCTGGACTGCCTCCTCCCTCCCCCCAGAGTCTTCCCAGCAAAGGAGAAAAAAAAACTGCAAAGAAAAGAACTCGAAAGAAACTGAACAGACTTAAAAGGAAATTATATTTTCTAACATCCACAAACCACGTATGCAATTGTACACACTATGTGGGGCCCCACCCCAGGGGTAAAAGGAAAAGGGGGGAGGGGGGGGAACTGGTTAACAAGAAATAAGGAAAGACAAACCCAAACCAAAACAAATGAAACAGACAAGTATAATTAAAGACTTCAGGAAAAGAGAACAGGCATGATATAATTTCACCACGTCCCAGGCTAGGAAAACCAACAGAAACAGAACAGACCGTCTAGGCTCCTCCTACTCTCCCGAGCTCCCGAAAGAAGGAAGACTAAACTCCTCCCTATCTCCCCTCCTCCTCTGCTACGTGGAAAACAAGTGTGGAATACTTTGTAATGTTCACTTCCTTAGTTACGCCTAGTTACTGAAGAAGCCATGGATCTAACCCATTACATTCTCCACCCCTTATTCCACACTTGTCTTTCCACACAATCCTTGTATTCTTGCATTCGCTTATATCCCACGCATATATACATATATATATACATAGTCCATATGTAGTTCTCCAAGACAAATGTCTTATCATCAAGGATCAGCACCAGCACCAATTCAGCTTGGGTCCTTTGCCTTTTGGTTAAAGTCACAGTTCCAAGTTCAGGACTGGTTCACAGGTTAGGGCTGCCTTATCATTGGACATCATGGGATACCAGTATCAGCTTTATTTGGGTCTTTCTCATCCAGTGTCTGGTTTCCTGCAACACACAACTCAAAGCACATAATTAGTTTTTCCCCAAGGCTAGATTGCCTTGGGGCACACACTGGATCTCGCCATCTTTTCTCATTACCCACCAGGTGTTTCTGGACCCTTGAGCAAAAACAATCCCATGAATGGGTTTGTCTTGGCCCGAGGGAGGAGTAATCCAAATAGCATGCCTCTCAGGTGAATTGCTGGAACTTTGTCTCCATCTACCGTCTGGAGGGATTCTGCTTGGGCAGGACTAGCTCAATTGATGGAGCCTCTAGTATTAACCAACCAGGTGGCCTTGGCTAAATGCCAGTTCTTGAAAGTTCCTTCACCTAATGCCTTCAGAGTCGTTTTTAACAGTCCATTGCACCTTTCAACTTTTCCAGCAGTGGGTACATGATATGGAATGTGATATACCCATTCAATACCATGCTCCCGTGCCCAAGTGGCCACTAGATTGTTCTCGAAATGAGTCCCATTGTCTGACTCAATGCGATCTGGAGTGCCATGCCTCCACAGG
>JAWWLZ010000650.1:0-11982 GCA_035041345.1 Poliocrania exsul | reverse complement strand
CAGCCTCGTTGCTCTTCTCTGGCCCCGCTCCAGCCCCTCAATCTCTTTCCTCAACTGAGGGGCCCAGAACTGAACACGACACTCAAGGTGTGGCCTCCCCAGCACAGATTTCCCACTGCTTTGGGCAGCTCTGTCTATCACTGATGAATCCTGCTCTGAGACCCAGCAGATTTAATGCATCTGCCCCCAAAAACCTCAACACCAGCAACATCTGGGGGTTTGAAGAGCCTTTCACACATCACATTAACGGACTCACCCAGTCCCAGGGCACAAAACCCTGTGTTGTTACTGAGCTTAAAGGATTTCCATTTGCAAATTCTCAATGCTGAGCAGGACCCTGGAGCAGAGACAGCCCAAATTTTCCAGGAAAATTAAATAACAGCCCCCAAAAAACCCTGGAATGCTTGGCAACCCCCAAATTTCCATGCCTTTGTCCAAGTTTCTGCGAGATGTTTGTGCCTAGAGGGTGCCAGTGCTGTTTCACTGCAGCATTTAAACACAGAAAAGGAGATTTGCGTTTGGAAATTCCCTCTGATTTTGCTTAACAACAACAACAACAACAAAAGAAGTGTTAGTTTGAAAGGAGTTTTGATAGAAATTCCTGTTCTGGTTAACCAGGGAGTCACAACTGGAACACCACAGGCTGGAGAGACACCACAGGGATGGGAGCAGTAACCAACTCAGTGAATATTAATAATTTTAAGCAGGTAGAAACAGGTTCTGAGCAGTGAATAAGAAGGAGGGGATGGCCAAAATGGGCACAGCTTTTCCCCAATCCTAAATCCTGCCCCAGAGGCAGCCACATCCCTGTGTCCACAGCCAGCTCTGCCACCACCCCTGGGCCAGAGGTGCCCCTGATTAATTATTTATCATTATACACCATAAATCAGGAAGAATTTGAAATGGAAACCTTCCCATTCAACACAAACAAGGTCACCTGTCCCCTGCCAGGGCTCAGCTCTCACGTTGCTGGGTTTAACACAGATATCCCAAAAGATGCTGTAATTACATCCAGCCCCTGTGATGGTCACAGACAGCACCTGGAAAGTCAGAGCCCCCCTCCCAGCAAACAAGGAGCCAAATGGGATTTAGGGTGAAGTTATCAGGCAACATCAAGGAATCCTTAAATCCAAGGATCTCAGAGAGCATCACTTTGTTCAAGAAAAAAACTAAACCCTAAAGTCAACCCTAACCCCCCAAAACACTTGGGGTCCTCAACAAAGCAGCACATCCCTAAACCCACTGATTTTATCCTTCCAATTCATATCCACCCCCCCAGCCTGTCCATGCTGGAGCTTCTCTGAGCCCTCACCAGCACAGCTCGGTGTCCACAGGGCGACAGAAGACAGAGGAGAGCCAGAAACTTGGATAAGGTCAGAGACAAGGCTTTCAAAAATGTAAATGAAGCCCAAGGAGTTGGCCTAATCCTGCCGGCAGGAACTCTGCAACACACAGGAATGGGATTAGCACAAGGTCCCCTTGGTGCTGGCAGGGCCCATCTGCTTGGCATTCTCCTTGCAGAGGGTCTCCCTGAGGACAGGCTGGAGCTCCCAAGGACATCTCCTGCCCCAGCACTGTCCTGCTCAGGCAGAATCCTCCTGGCAGGTGGCAAATAGGGGGGAAAAAGATGAAATTTTGGGCCAAATCAGCATTTTGTTGCCAGAACACCCCTGCTGATGCTGCATCCCTCGAAAGGAAGGGAAAGTGCAAGGGAAGCTGGAAAACCCTCTGCTAAAGCTCTGGGGGAAAGCTCATTTTGCCTTTCAGCATTTATTTGGGTAGGGGTTTTGGGTGTTTTTTTTTGAAAAGCAGTTGGAAAAGTCTGCTGTGGATCCCCAGTGCTGGCCCAGAGCTCCTCCAAATCCAGCCTTGCTGCATCCCTGGGACCTCCCAATACTTCCAGCTGGCAGCCCCAGCACGGCACAAACCATGTCCAAATCAGCATCTCTGGGAAAGATTTCCACTTCAATGTGTCCCAGCAGACTCCAAATCTGACAGTCACACACAAGCTGAAGGTGTTGCAATGCTTGACCCCAGCAGAAGCTTTCCAGGGGACCAACTCTGATCCCAGAGTAAGGACCAGGATAATTTTCCTTGGCCCAATCCCACCCTCCTGCTGCCCACCAGCCTCCCACCACCTTCCATGCCCTCCTGGAGCACTTTTAGCCCAATCACAGAAAGCAAAGGGAAACTGAGGCACTGAGCATTGATGCCACCTGCCAGCTCTGCAGGAATCACCATCCAGGAGGTTTTAGTCTCCTCTGGAGCATCTGCCCCTCCAGCAGACACCTCAACCTCTCCAGCCAAGCCAAAAATGTGCATTTTTCAGGCTGCCCTTTTGGGGCACCCCCAGACCTTGCAGTCACTCCCTGCTCCAGCACAGGCACAGCTGCTCCTGAGCCTCCCCTCCTGCTTCCCAGCGTTGTTTGCAGGGAGAAGCCACCCCTGAGGAGACTCTGCCCCCCTTGCCGTGGTGATTAATGGTGGGTTTGCTGGTAAAACAAAAGCCCATTAAGAACATTAATATTTGCTCTCCCTCCTCCCTGCCCACTTCATTTCATACTTCAATGCAGGCCCAGCACTGGCCCCGACAAGGAATTAATGAGGGCTCGAAGCCACATCGATCTCTCCTGCCACGAGGGATCAGATCCATCTCTGCCTGATCCCAGAGACACCCAGACCCACTGCTGGGGGCAGGATGAGCCATCCAAGGGAGGGATAAATCCCAGAGGAGGTGTCCCCATCTGAGATTGAGTTTTTCTAATATAAAGGAGAAAAGCAGCATTTCCACCCAGTTTTTAGCTGACCTGGTGATGGAGAGGATCCCAAATCCATCCCCATCCCAGACCTGCAGCAACAGGGACTTCACCATCATCCAAAATCTGCATTAAGGCACCTCCAAACAGCCCAGACCTCACAGCCCTGAAGAATTAGGAAATGAGGAGAGAATCCCAAGCCCCATTTTGGGGTTCTTCCCTACTGACTGGTACCAGCTCCTCCACAGCTTCCCCAGGGACACCAAAATCCTCAGCTCCAGAAGAATTCCCCCCACTCTGAGCCTTTAGATCAATGTTGAGGCCCCTTGAAGCTTTTGATGCTGATGATCCCACCCTCCCCAGGGCTTTTAGCCCCAACACATCCCACTTTGGGAGGGAGGTTGGGTGCCTTTGGAGTTATTTGGGATGGGGTCGTGATGCCCTCCAGTGTTTCATACAAGTCACCATAACAGAGTCCAAGAGCCCCACACTAATTAATTAAAACATAACCATATTCTCGAGGTAGGAGCAGTTTATCATTTTGGAAATCAGTTGTGGCTTTTCCCACATCCCATTCCCGCTGAAGCTGGTGGTTTTACAGGTCATGCCTGTGTTGTCACTCCCCTTTAATAGGCTTTTTTTCCTCTCCACGAAAGCTTAAAAGCAACAAGTCGACCTGAAATCACCCGACTGCAACACGTGGCCTGAGCACGTTGGCTCAGCAAAGCTGTCACTGCTCCACACCAGAGACAGATTTCATTCCTCCCCAAGTTGTGATTTGACATCCAAGGATGCTGCAGGACACAGAGAATTTGGGATTTGGGCCCTCTGTGGTGTGGCTTTGAGTTGGAACTCAGTGTTGAGGGTGATGCCCACACCAGGTAGAGCGGGAGTTGCCTCGATCTTTTGGCAAAGAATTGATTTAAGCCCTCCCAAAAAGCCCTTCATGGAGCATCTCACAAAAAAATCCCAAATTCTCGCAGGATGGGAGGATTTTGATTCCCCTCAGCCCTGGGAGGGGAGGAAAAAATCCTGAATTCTCACAGGATGGGATGATTTTGATTTCCCTTCAGTCCTAGGAGGGGAGGAAAAAATCCCAAATTCTCACAGGATGGGATTTTGATTTCCTCTCAGCCCTGGGAGGAGAGGAAAAAATCCTGAATTCTCACAGGATTGGAGGATTTTGATTTCCCCTCAGCCCTGGGAGGGGAGGAAAAAAATCCCAAATTCTCACAGGATAGGATTTTTATTTCCTCTCAGCCCTGGGAGGGGAGGAAAAAATCCCAAATTCTCGCAGGATGGGAGGATTTTTATTTCCTCTCAGCCCTGGGAGGGGAGGCCCTTTCCCTCCCCAGACCACACACTGAGCATGAAGGTTTGGGAACATCTCAGAGACTGATTCTCACATCCCATGTTTCATTTAACCCAAGGATAAAGTCCCTCCAGGAAAAGGCTGTTTCACCATGAGCATCCCATGGGATTTCTCCCAGAAGGAACAATCTGCTGCTACAGGAAGGCACCAGGATTGGACTTTTGGGTCTGCAGGCCAGAGAAGGGCGAGAAAGATGGGGAAAAAATTAGAATTTGAAGCATTGCTGTTAACAGAGTTTTTCTGGGATTGTTTTCTCTCTCCTCCTTGGTTTCTTCCCATTATTCTCCACAGTTTTTTCCCGGGTGTTTGGGACCTGAGGCACTCCCGGGCTCGGCATTGCTAGCACATATGTCTGTATTCTCACATCTCTCCTTGCTAATCTTTAGGGAAAGAGGAATTGACAAACTGGTGAAAAACTGACTGACACTCCAATCAAAATACAAAAGAAACAGAAATAAATGGCTCTGAAAAGAATCGCTATTTAATTAGAATTTAGATCTGTGCCAGTGAGTCACGGCAGGGAAGCGACACAGCAGCGGCTCGGCAGCGAAGGGCACCTGCCAACAGCATGACAATGGGGGCAGTGCCAGCCCAGGGCCACCACGGGGCTCTGGGGGGCCACAGGGGACCCCCCACCATGGGGGTCTCCTGTAAAGCCTTGCTGAGCCAGGAGCCACCCTGCAAGAACCAGCCTGGCATGACCCTGGAAAATAAAATTCCTGTGAGCCCAAAAGCTTTGCAGAGAAATCCCCTCCCCAGCAGTTTTCCTGTTGGAAAGGGAAAATCCCCAGTAAGTCAGATCTAACAAAAAGCATAAATAAAGATTGGAGAATGAGGGAGGGAGGGAGATTAGGGAGGTGGGAATAAAAACACTCCTCTCTGTCCATCACACTCCAGCCATGTGGAAACCTCCCCCAGTGGGATACCAAAGCTGGGCAGCATCTGAGGATCCACCTCAAATCCTTGGGGAGAGCCCAAGGAAGGTGGGATGGAATAGGATCAGATCTGGCAGGGAGATGGAGGACATGGAACAACCACAAGGGTGATGAGAGCCGAGAGCAGGGTGGGCCATGACCCCCCAAATCCAGGCTATGATGCACAGGTGGGAAGAAGCCTCCTGTGTCCTTCTCCAGGTTCTTCAGAGGGGGAATCCAGGCTTTGCAAAGCAGTAAATACAAGGAGAAAATAAATTTTAAAAGGAAAACCCCACCTTCTTCCTATTCTTCCTCCACCAGTGATGAATCCACCAGCAGCTGGAGACACGGTGGCATTCACAGTGGGATCAAGGCAGGATGGGGGACATGGGAAAGTCCATCCTGGGCTTTAGAGCAAAGGAAAGCTGGAGTGAAGGGTGAGATGTGCTGTGGGCTTGGCTTCTTGGTTGTCTTGTAGAGGCTGAGCCTTTCCATCCCCTTTGTAGGGGGACATCCCTCACTGCATCCCTTTATTTCACAACCTCAAGACACCATCAAGGAGGGCTTTGGGTTGTAGAAGACACAGGTTGGGGCTCTGACCTCAAACTGGGGCCTTTGGACATCCCCCTTAGCTCCACCACCATGGACAGGACTTTCCAAGGCTGGTTTTTGGGCAGTGCTCACACCCTCGCTACTGATAATGGGTATTTTTGAGCATCTTTTATCAACCTGGTTGGGACCAAAACTCCCTGGGCTGCTGGTACCCACCACAGCTGGGAGAGCAGAAGGGCAGGTCAGGGATGAAGCCGTGTTTTCCCCCCCAGTCCACATCTCAGCCACTCATGTTATCCCCCTCTGTCGTTTATTCAGCTCCTCCTCTGCCCAAAATCACTCAGTGTATTTTCCCACCTTCACCAGACCCGCCGTGTGCGTTTGGAGGTGAGACCCCACCTGGGTTTGCATCGCTGGTGGATTCCCCAGAAGCAGCACCTCCGAGTTTTACCACCTCCACTCTCTTCCCAAATCATTTTTCCAGTATCCCTGCTGATTTTTGGGACGAGGCAGAGCTGTAATGAAGCTGCTGTTGGAGGAGCCAGGGGGAGCGCTGTGGCTGCGGGGGACCCAGGTGGCCGTGCTGTCCCCAGCTGAGCTTCAGGTGCAAATCACTGGAGGAAATTCCTGCTGAAAACTTCCCACCAGCCACATGATTACCCTGGAAAATACAATTCCAGTAAATCTGTGCAGTGTGGGATTGCTCGCCAGCATCCCACACACACCCTGGATCTCCCTCTGGCCCGGGGCTCCCACCGGGATGTTCTGCGGGAATCAGAAAAGCCCCCAAAGCACCAGCTCACCGCGAGCTGAAGGATGAGTCAGTTCGGGTCCACGCCAAAAAGTGTGTTCAGCACTTTCGAACATTCCCAGTAGGAGGCAATAAATAACATAAATGCGCACCCGCCGCCTCGCCGCTGGCAGACCTGGGATTGCCACCTATCGTCACCGCTCAGCTCCAGGACGGGAATCTCTCCTTGCTGCCACTGCTGCCAGGCTGGATGGATTTCCCCAGGCTGGATCCCTGCTTTGGAGCAAACCTCTCCCCTCCTTGGGGTTCCTCCCCACACCTGTCCCCCCTCTCGCACACATTCACAGACGAGCCCATGGTTGTTGTTTTCCTTCCATCCAGGGACCTTTGCTGGGATGATGCTCCTGCATCTCGGGTGGTTTTTTACAGAACCTGCTGAAATTGGCCCCAAACATGACCCATAGGGCAAGGGAGGGGCATTTTGCATTGAGAAGGAACCAGCCTGTTATTTGGAGCGGGGGGACAGAGTGAGGAAACTGAGGCACAAACCCCCTTCCTCCGCAACAAGAGACACCCTCCCAGAGCTGCCTCAGTTTCCCCCGGCGCCGCCCCCCGTGCAACGGGGCTCCCGGTCCCTTTAAGCCCCCCCCGCCCGGCGGAGGCTCAGCCCCTTTCTCTGACACAGCAGCCGCCGGGGCGAGCGAACCGGGAGCCGCGGGGAGGCTGCGGCCGGGGCCGGGGGCCGGGCGCCCACCGCCGCTCCGCCCGCCCCATGGCTCGGCCCGGGGCGCCGGGCGCCGCCCGCCCCGCTCCGCCCGCCCGGCGCCCGGGGACACGCCGGCCCTGAGCCCGCACAGCCGCCGGTCGGTCCCGCAGGCACCGCGCGGGGTGCGGGGGCACCGGGAGGGAGGGCAGGGGGGAGAGAGGGAGGGAGGGAAGGAGGCAGAGAGGGAGGGAGAGAGGGGAGGGGGATGCAGGCAGTTGGGATGCGGGGAGCGGGGATAGAGGATGCGGGGAGCGGGGATGGAGGATGCGGACTCCGGGGATGGAGGATGCGAGCTCCGGGGATGGAGGATGAAAGCGGCGGGGATGGAGGATGCAGGTAGCGGGGATGGGAGCTGCGGATACCGACATCCTCCATCCCCGGTGCCCCGGAGCATGCGGGTGCCAGGGCTGAAGGATGCGGGTACCAGGGCTGAAGGATGCGGGTACCAAGGCTGAAGGATGCGGGTACCAAGGCTGAAGGATGGGGGTACCACGGCTGAAGGATGCGGGTACCAGGGCTGAAGGATGGCAGCAGCGGGGATGGAGGATGCGGGTACCGGGGATGGAGATGGGAGCGTGCCGGGACCCCTCCTCCCTGTGCGCACCCCCGAGCTGGGGGGACGCGCCCCCCCACCCCACTCCGCCTCCGCCCGTGCTGCTTCCCCCTCTCCGGGGGAAGGGGGGACATTTGGGGCCAAGGTGGGTTTTCCCCCCTCCTCAGCCGAGGCGGGGTTGGGGTTTGAACCAAGCCGGGAGGAGGATGACGGTGGGATGGGCCCCAGGGGACAGGAGGCTGCCTGACACCCCCCCGCAAGCGGACAGGTCCCCCGGGAACAGTGTCCCCGTCGTCCCCACCCCACGGCGGGCTGTCACCTCCGGTAACGTCTCACTCCTTCCAACAGCAGCCGAAGGAAAGTGGCCCCCGGACTCCTCTTGTGGCACGGAAAAGCCCTGAGGGAGGAGGAAGAGGAGGAGGAGGAGCGGGAGGAAGTAAGGAAAGGAGAAGGGGGGGAAAAAACGACAAGGAAGAGCTTGGACTGAAGCCAAGAAGGGTCTGGATCGCGACGGTGAGTTCCTGAGCTTCACAGTTGTCTGTCTGTGCGTCTGTCTGTCCGTCCATCCATCCATCTCGCACTGCGAGCCCCCACTGTGCCCCACAGCCTCCAGGTCTCAAACTGGGAGGGAACTGGGGAGGCCAAAGAGAGGGGTGCTGGGCACAGCGCCAGGCTCCATCCTGTGCCCCACTCAGTGGGGTGGGGCTGCTGTGGGGGTACCTGGGGGCTTGTCCTCATGCCGGGGCAAGGTGGGAGTGGGCAGAGCCCACCCCATCCCATCTTCCTGGCTCCAGAAGGAATGGCTCCCTCACGTTGTCTGTCTGTCCTTGCAGGAGGGGACTCTGGGTTCCCCAGGACAGCCGCGTCCAGCTGGGAGACCCCCCACCAGCACCCAGGTTGGAGTTGGAGACCCTGGAGCGAGAGCCCGGCGTGGGGAGCAGCATCACTCCTCGGGGACACCCAGCCCTGCGTCCCCCTCCCCGGCATCGGGGAGCAGGCAAGGCGTGAGCCGCTGGATTTTAGCTTCCTGGGACATCCAAGGGACTCTTCCTCCTCCTCCTCCTCCTCCTCCTCCTCTGTTCCCCCCATGGCCACCTCACACCTCCCCACAGCCACCGGCTGAGTCCCCTGCGCGGCATTCCCGACTCCGCATGCTGCATCCCGCGCCCGCTCCGCGCTCCGAGGCAGAGCCCCCCGACCCCGCAGGGAGGCGAGCGTGCGGCTGGGACTTCCTTGGAGGCAGGGGAACGTTAAGATGTTGAGAGCTCCCCGGCCGAGAGGGGCTGCGCGGACGCCAGGCCACCCGGCTAGGGGGGAGCAGGATGGACAGAGCCGCTGGGGCCAGGAACCGAGGCCGGTAGGGAAGGATGGACTCCCGGACCTGCCAGGACAGGCAGCCCAGTGACCACCCCAGCAGCAGCAGCAGCAGCAATTGTAGCAGCAGCAAGAGTAATTGTGAACGGGAAAGGATCCGGAGCCGGATGAAAATGGTGATCGGGCAACTGGAAGGCATCTTACAGGAGCTCAAGGAGGTGGCCAAGGAGCTCCGGGAGGTAGGAGAGCGGCTCGTGGTGGCTGGTGATCCCAAGTGAGGGTGTCCTGTGTCTGTCCCTCTGCCTCAGGGGCAGCAAGGTGGGAGCAGAGCCAGCTCAGCACCTGCAACCCACCAGCCCCAGGAGGCACCTGCCTGACGTGCAATGGGGTTGCAAAACAGGGAGAAAACTGGGTGTGCTCTGTAAAATCCCTCTTGACCTTGACACCAGGGTTTGCTTCGGGTCAAGGGACCCAGACGAGGCACCAGCCCTGTGGGTGCTGGTGTTGGGAGAAGCACCATCAGCCCTGGGAGAACTGGTGGTACAGCCCACTCTGCTCTGCCTTGGAGGGTGTTTTCCAGGCCCCTTCCAAACCAAGGAGGTGGATGGAGCTGGGCTGGTGGGTCCCTCCAGCATTGCAGAGAGCACTGAAAATATGGCATCGGTCCTGGGTGTGATGAGGGGTGTCCACAGGGTGGACAGGGGGGCAAAGTGTCAGAGTGTCCCATAGCCTGGCTGGAGAGGGTCCATTGCTCCTGCAAAAATATCCATATACTCGTGCCAAGTGTGGTTGGAGTTTTCTCCCAGTGTGGAGGCACCACAGAGATGCATTAATGGGGAATTTAATATTTCTGTAGCTCAAGTGTTTGGGCCATCTCCAAGGTGGAGGGAAAGGGGAGTGGGATGGGGTTGGTAATTTAGGGCCCCTCTGCAGGTGATGGGGGAGTGGTGGATGGAAAGTGCAGTAGCCTTGAGCATGGAGTGGCAGATTGGTTTGGCAGCAGGGCAGGCGTTGTTTGCATCCTCTCTGTGGCCTGAGCTGAGCATGGGATTATATCCAGAACCTCATCATGCCTCAGGAAGGGCAGAGATTTGCCATGGGCACCCTGGAGCAGCCCCACATCCA
Source organism: Poliocrania exsul (assembly GCA_035041345.1). Taxonomy (NCBI): domain Eukaryota; kingdom Metazoa; phylum Chordata; class Aves; order Passeriformes; family Thamnophilidae; genus Poliocrania; species Poliocrania exsul. The sequence goes on along the minus strand of JAWWLZ010000650.1, from coordinate 1,879 downwards.
TCAGGGACATCTGGGTGCCACCGAGAGAGCGCTGGTGCAGGGGCACCAACGTCATCCTCGTGGCTGTGGTCAGGGAGGGGACACCGTCCAGCCCGGGGGGCAGTGCCCTCTTTTAGGATGGCTCCATTCCATCCAGGAGATTTGAGGGGAAGCTGTGCCCCTGAGACAGCCAGCACTGGAGAGATGCCACATCCTGCCACACTGTCCCACTGGGTCCCTGTGAGGTCTCTGCTGGGCTGTGGCATCCCAAGAGATCTTCCTTTCTCTCCTGGCTTTGCTGGTCCTTCCAGCAGCAGAAAGCAAGCCCAGACACCCAAAGCAAAAAGCTTTTCTCACACCTAATCCCACAATGCCATCAGATGAGCCCAAAACCCCTCCATGAAATCTCTGATGGATTAGGAAAAGCCACAATAGTAATAATTGGGAGGTAGAGTTATCTCCTGTTTAGCTTGAGCTCACTTCATGCTCCTCCAGGAGCTTAGCAGGCCTTTAAAGTGAGGAGGATGATGGCAATTGGCCCCCCTTATTGAGCCCACAGATTTAAGGCCAGGTGGGACCACCATGATCAGGTGAGCATCCCTCTTGCTGAGGATGTGGAGGGATGAGGAGGACCAGGATGGGGCAAACCTCTGACCATTTCACAGCTGACACCAGGTTGTGGTTCCCACCTCACTTTGGGTGGCTCCACAAGGTCCCTGTCCAGCTCTTGAGGCCAGAAGGATCTTGGTGGGTTGCCCAAGTCAGAGGAGGAAAGAGAAGGAGGTGACCAGAGCACACCCATCCTCTGCCTCCCATCGCAGGGAGACCCTGCTTGGTGCCAGGGAGAGGGGCAACACCCCATGAGATGGATCCTACAGAGGGTGCCAGGAAATGGTTTTGCCATGGAGCTGGCACATCCCCAGACACTGGTAACCTCCCAGGCAGTGTCCCTTGGCCCTGGGAGAGCCTCCCCACATCAACAGACAGAGTGGCCAGGTCATTGTGGAGCCAGACACAAGGTCCACCACGAGGTGGGTCCTAAACCTCTGCCCTTCTCACGACTCCTACAGTAGACACACAAAACTCAGTACACCAATTGCAGGCTCCAGAACTAAAACACACCAATCCAACCAGGTTAAACCAGGCTTGGTGACTCCAGAAAAACAAAGGTCTGGTTTTCCCCAAACCAAGCAGAATTTGGGTGTTAGAGGCTTTGGAAACTCACAGAATGATTTGGGTTGGGTGGGTTCAAAGCTCATCTTGTTCCACTCCCCTGCCATGGGCAGGGACATCTTCCACTATCCCAGATTGCTCCAAGCCCTGTCCAACCTGGCCTTGGACACCTCCAGGAATGGAAATCCATCTTCTTGCTCTCTGGATCACTCAGAGCAAGCTCGACAGGGGAATTCTCTTTCAAGCCCACCCAGACAAGTATGTGGCAGACACCAGGCTGGCAAATGAGAAGCTCTAAGATTTTGGTGAAAGAGAAGGAAATAAAATAAGCCCTTTTGGTTGTCTACCTTGCACATAGTGATGCTCTTCCTTGGCTGGTGGTGAGGAGCAGGACATGGGGACAGGCTGGGGACAGGCAGGGCTGATGGCCCGAGCTTAGGTGGGCTCATGGGTGGGATCCAGATGGGGCTGCTCAGGGACACCAAAGCCCAAACCAAAGCGTGTCCTGGCACTTGTGATATTGGTGTGTTCTCCAATGGAGCCACTGTGGGGGCTTTGGAAATGTCCATCCCTGTGGCCACCTCCTCTGCTTGGGGTTTCACTGGTGGGTCGAGATGCAGGGCTGGATGTGCCCAGTGAAGGCACCAGATGCACCTGTGGAGCTGGAAAACCTTCACTGGGTGATACTGGAGGGCACTGAGTGATGCTGGACCTGCTCCTTCCAGGC
>JAWWLZ010000649.1:0-12002 GCA_035041345.1 Poliocrania exsul | reverse complement strand
CACACTTAAGATGATTTTTTTTTTTTAATACTACCATTAAGCAATATTGGGCAAAGCTTGGCTCTGTCTTCTCCGTGTCATTCCACCAGCTGTCTGTACACACCAGTAAGCTCTTCCTTAATGTTATTACCTCCCAGCATGAATAGACTCACCTCCGCAGCCTCTTATGAGACTGCCTGTTCTTGGGTCCCCATACCACTTTGATGGAATCCTTGGAAATCTTTCCAGTATATCACTGTTTGTCTTGTGCTAAGGAGCTTCAGGCTAGGACCTCAATACACAGGTACCAGACAGCAGAGCAGGATCTTTCCCCAGGTATACTGGCTGCTCACTTGGTAGTCCAGCCTGAAATGTGGCAGTGGCTTCTTTGCTGCCTGGGGATCCTGCTCCCTGATGCCAGCCTGGCATCCCTGGGGCCCTGAGACCTTTTCTGTTACTTCAGGCCAGTTGTCCCTGACCTGCTCTGCTTCTGTGCTTTATCCATCACAGACGTCAAACTTTATATTTGCTCTTGTTGAATACTTTCATCAATACTTTGGGAAATTAAAAAATCAGTGTTTACTTTACATAAGGCACTGCTCATAAAGCATCATTGAACTGTTTAGTTTGAAAAAAACCCCTAAGTTCATTGAGTCCAACTGTTAACCCAACACTTCCACGTCCACCATTAAACCAGGTCCCTAAGGTCCACATCTACATGTCTTTTAAATACCTCTAGGGATGGTGACTCCATTACTTCCCTGAAATATCCAACCCCTGTCACCCTCTCTCCCTCCAAAGCAACTTGAGACCTCTTCTTCTCCTATTGCTTATTCACAGAAGAAACTGAACTCTTGATACAACCTCCTATCAGGTTACAGAGCAAGAAAGTCTCTCCTCAGCCTCCTTGTCTCAAGGTCAAACAATTGCATCTCCCTCAGCCATGCTTCATAAGACTGGTGCTCCAGACCCTTCACCAGTTTCATTGTCATCTGAACACACTACAGCACCTCAATGTCTTTTATATAGTGAGGAGCCCAAAGCTGAATACAAGATTCAAGGTGTGGCCTCACCAATGTCCAGTACCAAGGGATGATCACAGCCTTAGACTTGCTTGCAACACTGTTCCTGATGCAGGCCAGGATACCATTGGCTTTCTTGGTCACCTGGGCACACTGCTGGTCCATGTTCAGCTGGCTGTTGATCAAAACCCCTGGGTCCATTACTACTCTGCAACTTTCCAGCCACTCTGCCCCAAGCTTATACTAATGTCTCAGACTCTTGTCACCCAAGTGCATGATTCAGCTCTTCTCCTTGTTGAATCTCATACCATTGTCCTTGGACCATTGATTCAGCCCGTCCAGACACCTCTGCAGAACCTTCCAACCTTCCAGCAGAACAATACTCCCACCTAGCTTGGTGTCACTTGACAGCTGAAGGAGGGTGCACTTGATGCCCTCATCCAGATCATTGCTGAAGATATTAAGCAGGATTGGCCCAATACTGAGCCCTGGGGAACATCACTGGTCACCGGCCACCACTGGATATAGCTCCATTCACCACAACACTTTGGGCTCAGCCATACAGCCATTTTTTTACCCATCAAAGAGTATATTCATCACTATATTATTTTGGACAATAATTTAGTAAATTTTTTTATGATCTTGTAAGAGTAGTCTTTTCATGTAGTATGGCATGGACCTGTGTCAGAGAGTTTTAGATTAGATATAAGGAAAGGGTTCTTCAGTCAGAGGATGGCTGGTCACTGGAACAGGCTTCCCAGGGAAGTGGTCACAGCACCAAGATTGACAGAGTTCAAGAAGCATTTGGACAATACTCTGAGGAACATAGTGTGATTCTAGGGATGTCCTACACAAGGCCAAGTATTGGTCTTGATGATCGTGATGGGTCTCTCAAACTTAGTTATTCTGTGGTTCTATGTATATGTTATATCTGATCACATTATCATTTAAATAGTGTACATTAGACCACATAACAATGAGTACTTTATGAATTATTATGTTCCCTTAAAATTTACTAACTATCCAAAATGTCTTTTGGTTTTATGTCATCCACGTAATTTACTAACTTTTCACTTTACTAGGCCTTATGAATAACTTGAATTTTTTTATTGTTTTTAGACCTAAGAGCATTAAATGCAGAAGTTTTGTCAATGTGTAAAGAAAAACAATCAACATTCCACATAAAATTATTATGCAAGATTTCGGTTTTCTGTGTTTCCGGAGAGTAGTCACTCTTATTTTAATATCTGTAGAAATGTTACCAGCCTTGATTTTAAAATCTGAAATTTAGATACAAGATTTTTCCCAGATATTATGTTCCAAGACATTGAGAATCTTAAAGCAAGCAGTTGTCTCAGAATGCATTATATAATAAGTATGAATTATCAAATAATGAAAAATAGATTTATAGAAAAAAGTATATGTACTTTTTTGATATGTATTCATGCAGACAACAATTGACAGATGCTGTACTTTAGTCTTTTATGTCAAAACACACATAGAAACAAGTAAAACAATATCTCTATACTTTTCATACATGATTTAATAAAACCTTGAGCTGCACTAGAAAGCAGTAACAGATGTCTGAAAAGGATTTCGCACTTTTACGTGTTTGTGAGTGAGTGGAGGTGGTGACGAGAAAGAGAAAGGAAGACAGTGTCATTACAACACAGTATGACATAACCATTCACTGGAATTTGAAACAGTGAATTTTCCATTGGAACCCCACCAGTAAGAAGTGTTAGATAATTCCCCAGTCACAAAACAAAGAAAGAATTCATGGTTCCTAGGTACAAAAAGAAGACTAAGCCATTTTATATTTCCTTCTCTAAATATACCCCTTTGCTTCACAGAAAATTTCAAACCTTGTTATAATGCATTTAGGCAAAATGCCTGAAAAGATGGTTCATAATGCTTAACTTGCACCCCTCTTACATATACTCTGCATCAACTTTATAGTTCGTTACTATAGAGATTACATTGAAGAAAGAAAGGTGCTAGCTTGAACCACACTGTTCTAAATCTGACTCCGATTCACTATATGATCTGTTCATAGTACTTACAATTTGTACGTATCCTAAACTCATGGGGGATTTCCTTTCACTGGGGAAATGAAAAAAGTGTTGGTTGTTTGTTTTTTTTTAAATTAATACCTCCAGTGAAGTAAAATATTTAGATATCAATGGGAGATAAAAATGTTAAAATCTGACCATGCCTGGATTTAGCAGTATGTTCTACTTTGAAATGAACAAATTAGGTTTTAATTACACAATTACTTTTACTTCTTTGCTGAAGCACAGTGTGTCCATTCATTTACTACATGATATTCTGATAAGAGAGGCAATATTGTGCCATGATTTCAGAACAGGAGAGCTGTTAATTCAAATAATTTTTTCCTTCAGTCTCCTCATTTTTAAGCTGGGATTAACTTGTGTTAAATCACTTCAAATATAAAGACTTATGAAATAGTTTCTGCCTATAAACATTACAAGAATTACGATTATATTTTGTTAAAGCACAGATAATTTTTTCCTTCCAAGTTCTCTTCATTAGCAGAGAAATCTAAAACATCCCAGAGACAGTTTAAAGAATACTTTTAAATATTTCTGTTGCTCTGGGGTTTGTAGGGAAACACTTAATGAACAGGCAATGACATTCGTAGCTATGGAAGTCTTGCAGCATTCTCAGATGGGATAAGGAGACCATACAGACTGACACAGATAATAAATTTGAGATGACAAGCAGCATAACTTCCCACAAATATACACATTTGTCTTCACCCAAATGGTACTTGTGCAAGTGAGAATGAAAGTAGTTTTCTTGTTCTATTTTCATCTGACTAAGCTACTACCTTGATTTTTTATTTATTTATTTATTTATTTATTTATTTTGTCAGAATATTCCTCATTTTTGCATCAGTGAGGTGTTTTTCCTGAGTTCACTCTTCAGTAATTCCTTCATGCAAACTGTTTCTGGACATTTTAGTTATATATTTGTAGGCTTGCCAATGCTGATTTTAAACACCAAATTAATACATCTGATCTTCAGATACAACAGTTCCTTCATGGTTTGCACTGCTGACAGGGCTTTCATGAAGCTATTCTGATTTATTATAATGTTCTACTAAATTTCCTCAACAATTGTCACAATGTGCAGTGGGATAAATAGCCAACTCCTTTTAAACACTTGTCCTAGTTACAGCAGTCAGGACCAGTTTATCACTGTGTAGGTGTAACCAGAATTGTGTATCCTATACTCTCTGTGTCATTTTCCATGAACTGTTAATAATGGATAATTTGCAGCAGCTGCTCAGGGCATACCTGACACCTCAGGCTACAAGCTGGGTGTTAGAGAACCATGGGAAACAGGGGAACATTTCCTTGTTTTCACATCAATATGTGATAACTCCCCTCCAGGAGTCCAACACCCAGCCTGAAGGATCATGTCTGCTCGTGGGCCATTAGGAACTGGCACAATAGGCAGCTGCAATGACCTGGACCATCAAAGATTCCAAAAATATGCCATGACTCACAGAGTAAAATTACCCGTTGTGGAATTCTCCATCCTGGGGGTGGTACTGGGCATTTCCACCTAAACATCAGTGTATATAATCTTGGGGTTTGGGGACTTCTGGTACCTCTTGTTGAACCCAGAGGAGGACCAGAACCTCAACAGGACTGCAACTGCCACTCTCAACAAGAGTGTGACCACCATCCTCACCAACAGGTTTTCCTTTCCTTTTACTTTGTACTCGGTGGGACCACATGGTGCTCAGCACAGGGGCTAATGACCACCATTCTGTTAGTGCCCCAGGGTGACTGGTTACACATCTGGTTGTTTTGAGTTTTCTTTTTCTCTGTATCATTGTATTTATTGTAATCCTTTTACATAAATTGTAACTTTGACTGGTAATCTTTCTTGAGTTGGGTTCATTTCTCCCTCTGGTTTACCTTTAAACTAGCCTAACAAATATTCTCTTACCATGGAAAATTTCGGCTGTTCCTTTCTCAAAATCTTAAAACAATCAATTTGGCAATTAACAGTTGGTAAGTCTTTAATTAAGTGAGAGGATTTTGGTGACAGAATTATTGGTTGATATAATTTAAATACATAGTTTGTATACCTGATGTTTAGGTTTTTACATAGTCTTTCACATGTTTTTTGTATGCCTTTTTTTCTATTCTGCTTATTGTGGAGCTGCTGTAGTGAGACCTCATTTGAGCTTGTGCAGCCTGAGTGTACCGCTATCTGTTTCAAGAGTTCCAAGAGTAACTTGTTTTGGTTTTTGAATTTCATTTTTTTTAAACCTTCATTTCTATTGTAATTCTGAATATTGATATAGGCTAAAAGGCAAAGTGCCTAAAGAGAGAAGCTGTAATATGACATTTTACTCTCTCGGGTCTTCTGTATTCCCCTTCCTAGTGATGTCCCAGCCAAGACTTTGTCTCCCCTATCCCATTTAGATGTTGTGCATCAGTATTTTTTTAAGTATTTGAGAAAAACTGCTTTAGTGTTAAGACCTAACAACTCTGAAGTGAACCTCAGAAAAGCTAAACAGATTTCTAAGGAAATTACTGCCAGTGAATTTAAACTTCTCTGATACTAGAATCGCACAAAAATAGATCAGCAATTAAAACTCAGCCATTAAAAGTGTTGATATGTAGAATCAGTATCAGACATCCAAGGCATGGTATCAAAACGCTTCTGTTGAGAACAGGAAGAATTATGTGCTTCATAATGTTATACATATATATCCTGTGCTTTATTTCAATTCATTTTAGGCACTAGATACATGGAGGCATAATACTTCTAATATATTTTCAGAATAAAGAACAAAGAACTTTCATTTTTTGTCTATTTCAGAAACAGTAATATAAATACCATTACAACTTCATTAATTTTATTCTCAAAGGTTTCTGTAATTCTCCCAATGTCCATGAGGTTTAAGAAGGCCAAGTGCAAGATGGTGCACTGGGGTTGGGGAAATCTCTGGTATCAATTCAGGCTGGGGAGTGAACAGATGAAGAGCTGCCTTGTGGAGAAAGACTTAAGAATGCTGGTTGCTGAGAAGTTAAATATGACCCAGCAATGTGCACATGCAGCCCAGAAAGACAATAGTATCTTGGGCTGCATCAAGAGCAATGTGGCCAGCAGATCAAGGGAGATTCTGCTCTATTGAGATCCCACCTCAGGTACTGCATCAAGGTCTGGGATCATCAGCACAGGAAGGACATCAAACTGTTGGAGCAAATCCAGAGCAAGCCACCAAGATGAGCATCTCTCCTATGAGGTAAGGTTGAGAAAGTTGGAATTGTTCAGCTTGGGGAAGAGAATGCTCCTGAATAACCTAATTGCAGTGTTCCAGTACCTGAAGGGAGCCTGCAAGAAAAATGCTGAGAGACTTTTTACAAGGGCCTGTAGTGTCAGGACAAGGCTGTATGGATTCAAAATGAAAGAGGGTGGGTTTAAATTAAATATCATTAAGAAATTCTTCGCTGTAAGGGTGGTGAGGCACTGGAGCAAGTTGCAGAGGGTAGTTTTGGGTGCTCTATCCCTGGAAGTGTTCAAGGCCAGGTTGGATGGGGCTCTAAGCAACCTGGAGATAAAGTTTTTCCTGCCCATGACAGAGGGGTTGGTACTAGACAATTTTTAAAGTCCCTTCCAACCCAATCCATTCTATGACTCCCTGATTCTGCAATTATCTATGCTAAATGCACAAACTTAAACAATTATATGATTGTAAGGCCTGAGACTACCACAGTCTCAAGACATTATAAGAACAGAGGAAGCATGAATCTAAGAACATCACCCATTCTGCTGCTGACTTCTGTTTCACTTTTGCCCTTTAAGTCTATATTTGACTTTCCTCACTGTACTAGGTTTGTGTGGCCAGGTTTTGCTAGTGGGGGGACTACAGGGCCCCATGTCAGGCAGAGCCAACGGTAGATCTGACCCTGGCTATGGCTGGGCCACTAAGAAACAGTGGTAAACCTTCTGTGGTAACATATTTAGGAAAGAGAAAAGTTATTGCACAGGTGTAATTGCAGTCAGGGAAGAGTGGAGTGAGAATATGTGAGAGTAACAGCCCTACAGACACCAAGGTGTCAGTGGAAAAGGAGAGGGAGGAGGTGCTTCAGGTGCTACAGCTGAGATTCCCCTGCAGCCCATGAAGAAGATCATGGTGAAGCAGGATATCACCCTGCAATCTGTGGAGGACCACAGCGATGAAAACGTCCACGTGAAGCCCATGAAGGAGATGCACACCAGAGCAGGTGGATTCCCTAAAGAAGCTGCAAATCCATGCAAAAACCATGCCGGAACAAGCTCCTGGTAGGGACCTGCAGACCCGTGACAAGAGAAGCCCACACTGGAGCAGGTTTCCTCGTAGGAGTTGTGACCCTCTGGGGGACACACATTGGAGCAGGCTGTGCCTGAAGGACTGCACCCCGCAGAAGAGTGACCCACATTGGATCAGTCTGTGCAGAACTGTTACCTATGGAATGGACTCACATTGGAGAAGTTCATGGAGGACTGTCTCCTGTGGGAATGACCCCACACTTGGACCAAGGGAAGGACTCTTCTCCCTGAGCAGTGGCAGTGGCAGGACCAGTGTGCTATGAACTTCTTATAACTCCCCTTGCCCCTCTCCCTGCTATGCTAGCGAATGAAGAGCCTGGGAAGGAGTGAGGGGTGGTGGGAAGGTGTTTCTAAGATTTACTTTACTTCTCACTATCCTGCTCTGATTTTGTTAGTAATAAATTCAATTAATATTCCCAGGTTGAGTCTGTTTTGCCCGTGACAGTAACTGCTGAGTGATCTCTCCTTGTCAACCCATGAATCCTTCATTATACTTTCTCTTCTCAGTCCAGTTGCCAAGGGGAGTGATAAAGTGGCTTTCGTGGTATCTGGCATCCAGCCAGGGTCAACATACTACATTCACTCTGCTTCCTTCTTTCTAACACCCTTCTTCCTAATGATTCTCTCTGGTTTCATAATTCCTTACTCAGGCCCAGAAAGGTAGCAAGACTCCTGAAGATGTCAAATACAAATTGATAGCTACTTTATGAATACAAAATTATGACTAGGAATTAGGGGACTATGTTTTTCAAATAAAAACTACCTGATATCACACTCTCTATCCTCCCTCCTTAGTCTGGTTAAGGAAGGAGAGCCTGAGACGCGAGATTTCAATGTTTTCCTGATGTACCTCTTTACTATAATCTCTTTCACCACGCAAAAGACGTTTTCTTATAGTTAAACCATCTGCCCTCATCATTCCATGTGACCCAGCACTTATAATCATATGAAAGAGATAAATACGTAAACACAAGCGTCTCAGCTTTCCTGGGCCTATCAACAGGCAAAGATCTGAACTCTCATCTTTCATGTGATACACCCAAACACAATTATGAAAAGGCAGTGGAACTGAGAGCTGTGGATGTGGCACTAAGAATTCTGCTATGAAATTTTAAAATTATGATCAACAATTACTCTACCTACTTCTGTCTTCCATACAGTATTCTATGAGAGTACTACTAATTTTTAATGCATTACTTCAGGGTTCCTCATATTTCTTCAAATGTCTTCTATACACTCCCTTTTTATAAGAGGTACATGATAAAAAAGTGTGTGTGTGTTTTGGTTTGGTTTGGTTTGTTGGTTTTTTGTTTTTTTTTTGTCTGGAGGAAGTCAAAGGTTTTAGTTAATACAAAGAAATGGCTGCTCTTTTCACCCCATCGCAGTCATCCCATATATCACTAGTGCCTTTCGGCACATTTTTCTTGAAATGGAAAAATGCATGGTGTATGATAGATTTCCAATTCTTTCAGATGATACAGTGACAAATAAGAAACCAGAGCAATTTAGTATGAAGTGCCTGTTAAATATCATAGGATCTAACTTCTTAGAGAATGAATTTGCTTCCACCCATCTAGTACCTAAATTTATCTTCACATAGTGTTTGCATGAATATCAAACAACATGACATAAATATGTGTTACCAATTAACGACTGAAAAGTCTTTGTCTTTTTAGTACCATGGCAAAGCATTTTTGTGCTGCAATTTCAATGCTTACTATTATTCATGTATGATATCCTTTACATTTGATAAAGCATAACATGGTTGAAATTTCTAAATAGACCTTGCTGGGAAGACTATGATACAAAAAAGGATTTATTCATTGTTTTGAATGTTTTCTAATATCTTCTCCTTTCTTAAGACACTGTGACTAACAGCATTTCAATTAATAAGTATTTCACTGGTTATAGGTAAGCTTGGAACATTTTTTTACACAATAAAATGCATACAAGATGTTCCTCCAAGAAGGCATTCATGCTATAAAAAGATATTAACTGTGCTGTTTTAGTAGAAGAAAAATACAGGCCAGACTCAAAATTTTGTAATACAGATACTTGAAACAATACTTCAACATATTGGCATAATATTCATGTTAATGACATTCAGAAAATAATCCTTAATTAAACAAAACTAATTCATGAAATCTTCTAGTTCAATTAAAATACATGTCTTAAGTATTCCCAATGAAGTTTCATAGAAAAAAACTGAGGGCTTGGTAGACAAGAGGAAGAAGCTACAAACAGCCATATCACTGAGAAATCAGACTCATTTTGATTTTGCACATGCACTAATGATAAGCACTACCCCTCTGTTTCAGACATTGACAATAGTGAAGAGACTTTTGCAGGTGCTGTGCAGACACAGCTATGGTGGTAATCTGCCACATTTGCATGCCTTGTCAATTTTTTCTGAGAAAAGTCTCTTCAGCCACATGATGACTGTATTTTCAGTTGAGAAGAAATAGCAGAAAATATGGCATAATTCCCCCTTCTAGCTTGCACAGTTATTTTTTTATGGCTAACACGTGATGAGTTGACACCCTAACCATCTTCAGAACTGATGTAAGCTATTATTTTTATAAACAAATATAGTGAAATCTCTAAAGATCCATTTCCTAAAGATAAATTCACTTGAACCCAGCATGTCACGCTCATCTGTTTTGTTATAGCTATGTTTTTAATTCTCAAAGCATAAAGTTTATGGAATTTTTCTGCTATGGAAAAAGTCAAATAGTTAAAGAGGTCATGTCCACTCTTTGCATAGTCTACGAATATTCTCTGCAGAAACAGTATAGAAATAGGCTAGTCCAATTGGATAATCTCATAATGCTCCAGATAGCCATACTGGGAGTGTTTTTTCCCCATTTTGTGACCTTTTCAGAGATAAGAATAAAACACCAAATAAATAATTAACACCCCCACCCCCCCACACACCTAAAACAAAACAAAAAAAACCCAAACAGAAAGGTAATTTATAATACCTTTATTCATACAGAGCTGAGAGTAACCCTATTTTTATTCAAATACACTGCCATGAAAGATTACAGATGACTAGATTCTCTACTTTATTGGTTGCCATCTTTTTTTTTTTTAAAAAAGAGAATTTATTTTTCACAATCAATATGTGCACAACCAGGATAATTTAAATAACTTTAAAAACATGCTGTTGTAAAAGGAGGTATTCTTAAACTGATAATTTTTTTTTCCTTATAACCTTCTTCCCCTATTTAAAAGTCTCAAAAATAAGTGAGGTCAAAGAGCTGAATTTTAGGAGATTAAAAAAATCAGACCAAAATGGGTATTTCATAGCTCTTGAAATGCATCTTTCTAAGTCATTATATATTTATATTTGATGTATTACAGAATTATTTTCATTACTGATGGCCAGCTATCATTCCACGAGAAAAACTCATTTAGAAAAAAAAATACTGCTTCATCATCCAGAAAAGTCTGTTGAGGTAGCCCTGCAGGGCAAAGAAGATCAGATAGGCCAGACATTTCTCAACAAGGAATTCCTAAAGGTGCAGGAGAGGGCCATGCTCATGTACCACAAGAGGAGCTGGTAGGGAAGAAGATTAACCTGATTGAATAGAGAACTTTTACTGTAACTCAGTCAAAAAAGGACAGTTTATGATCTTTAGAAGAAGGGGCAGCCAACTCAGGAAGAGCATAAGAAGGTCATGAGTGTTATGGGTTTAGCTGATAGGCTTAAATTTAGGCTTTAATGTTCAGACCAGGCCTGGAATTGTCAGCTGACTTGAGCTGAGCTGGGCTAGCTAACAGCTGACTTCTTCTAGACAATAATATTGTACTTCATACCATACTACATCATCTCAAAAGGGGTAAAATCCAGTGTGTGGAAGTGGCTTGGTCAGTTCCATCATGGCTGGGCTACAAACTGGATGTGGTGCAGCTCCTGTCTTGGAGTAGGCCTTGCTCCTGCTGCTGCCACTGCTTGCATTTTGTTTGAGTTCAGGGAAGTAGAAATATTTTGTTGTTACTCTTTCTGTTTCTTGTTGAATGTCTTTTAGAGTACTTATAGATTTAGAGTAATAGACTTGGTATTAATTGGGGAGTGGAAAGTTACTTCTTGTTCTATGTAACTTGTGTAAGTGTGTGTTATATCGTAGTTTTCTCTTAATTTTCTCTTTTCTGTATAAATACATATAGCTAGTTTCAGCATAAACCTGGTTTAGACGGGTTTTTTTTCCTCTCCCTGTTCTTTTTCCCTTAGCTGGTTGGAGGGAGGAGGAACCCTTTCTCTCTCTCTTGGACACTTGGCGTTTTGCCAGCTCAAACCAAGACAATGAGGTTATGCAGTGAGATAACTAAAAGGGCCAAAGACAACTAGAACTTAATCTGGCTACTATCATAGACAATAAAAAATATGTCTGTAAACACATTAGCAACAAAAGGAGGGTTAAGGAGAATCTTCATCTGGTTTTGGACGAAGGTGGAAACATATGGCTTGGACAAGTGTACCCTCTCCTGGATTAGGAGCTGGCTGGAGGGTCGTGCCCAGAGAGTGCTGGTGAATGGAGCTGCATCCAGCTGGTGGCCGGTCACCAGTGGTGTTCCCCAGGGGTCTGTGTTGGGTCCAGTCCTATTTAACATCTTTATTGATGATTTAGATGAGGGGATTGA
>JAWWLZ010000648.1:0-12026 GCA_035041345.1 Poliocrania exsul | reverse complement strand
TGAAATGTTTTCCCACCTGCCCCACAACTGCTCTCTTTTGTATCGTCAGTGTCCCGTAAGGGTGGAACATCTCCCGGAAATGTCACTGAGTGTCAGTGGAGAATTGAGGTTCTGGCACCTCCCAGGAGACACCGATCAGTGACCGTCATTGATCTCTGCCCACAGGGGCCACACCTGGCAGAGGCCTCTGAGCTGGGATGAGAGCGAGGGACACTTGGGCAGGAAGGTCCCATCCTGCTCAGGGACAGTGCTGGGATGAGTGCAGGGAAGGGACATCCCTGAGGACAGGGGGGCTGTGAGAGCTGTGTCCCAGTCCCATCCCAGTCTGCAGACAAGCCCTACTGGGGTCACGGTCACTGGGACCCCCTATCAGGGACAGCTCATCAGAGTGAGCCGTGGGTGAGGTGGGAGGACACTGTCCCCAGGTGGGACAGGAGGAGGGCTGGGACAGGGGTTCTTCTCTTTTGGGCTCCACTTGGGGAGGGAGTGGTTGGGCGTGGCCTGGTTTGGGGCTGCAGTGGCAGGAAATGGGCTGGAGCCAGCACTGCAACCACCTCAGCACTTCCCTAAGCCAAGCCCTTGTCTCCCAGGGCCAATGCTCCCCAGTGCTCCCCAGTGCCTCCACAAGTAGCCTGAGCCTGGAGATGCCAGGCTGTTTCCATGGCCTGTGACCCCCTTTATCTGCCACCTCCCTGTTTTCCCTCATCCTGGGGTCCTGGTGCCCCGAGAAGAGGGGTCAGTGTCAGCCCCTCATTCAGCCAAGGGGCTGGAGTGGACACAGGGATAATTGCGCTCAGATGTGTCAGGTTTGGGGCTGGGGTCAGCTCTGGGGTGTCGTGGAGGGAAAGCTCTGGGAAGGGAGAGGCCCCAGCAGGCTTTGGGGGCTGTGGGAGGATGGATTGTGTTGCAGAAGGGGTTGACCCACAGGGTGTGCAGCTGCTTTCGGATCCCTGTCTGCCCCCAGGCCCCTTCAGGGGCCTGGGCCCTTCCAGAGGCAGCTGCTCTGGGCAGGAAGCTGGACAGATGCCAGGGAAGGTGGCTGGATCCATGCCAGAGGCAGGATGGACTCTGTGGCAGGGCTGGGCTTGTGGCCAAAGCCGGGGTCTGTGCCAAGCCAAGCTTTACAGTGGGGGCTCTTGGGGAGGGTGCAGGGAGGAGTCCCGGGAGGGATAAATGTGCTCCTCACCTTCTCCAGCCTCACCCAGCACTCCCCACTGTGAGAGGAAGATGAAGGTCACCGTGCTCAGCATGGCCCTGCTCTTCACCATCCTGCTGAGCCCTCAGGCAGAAGCCATGGTAAGATTCCGATGCCACTGGGATAGGTTCAGGGATGGGCTTCTTCCCGCTCCAGAAAGTCCCTCAGGACTCCCCTGCAACCCCACCCCCAGGCAATGCCTCTTTCTTCTTGCCACAATTCCCTCTCTCCTTACCCATCCTGTAATTGTACTCCTGGTGTCAGAGCTCTGGTTTCTCATGGAATGTTTGGACTCGGCTCTTTCCCGGCAGAGTCCCACTGGTTTCTGGTCTTTTTGCCCCCAAATCCTACGTTTTGGGCCTCCCCATCCCATCCCCTTAGTCCCCTCAGGCATCTCCCCAGGATCTTCTCTGTTTCCCATCCAAGGATAAAGGCTGAACCCAAACTGGGCTGAACTAGACCAAGCTCAAATTGAGTCAAATTAAGGCAAACAGGACCGAGGGCCAAAGTGCGCCGAACTGGGGCAAAGCCTAGCCACGTTGAACTGGGACATGTCCTCCCATGGGTGTTTCCCAGGATCTTTCCTCCAGTCTTTCCCCTCAACCCCTTGCCTTTCCTCCTGTCCCCAGTTTCCGTGAGACCCTGAATCCCAAGCACTCCTGCTCAGACTGCCATGCAGCCATGGGCTGGGGGGGTGGGGACACCTGTGTCCCCACCGCAGCCTCTCAAGGGCCAATCTCAACCAAGTCTTTGCTCTCCTTCTGCAGGACCCCATTGATATCAGTGGTGCAGGCTGTGTTAGGGTAAGTCCTAGAGTTGGCGGGGCACCCAGTGTGGGAACTGGGGGGCAGTTTGGTCCCCCTATCCCTTACTGAAACTGAGGATGCCCCAGTGACCAGTGGCATCTCATGATCTCTCTACAGCAAGGCATCATCCGTGGAGTGGATGGCCAGGTGAGTACCAGGAGTTTTACTGGGCCCAGATTCTCCTCTGTCATGGCCACAACCCTCCAGGGCATCCCAGTGCTCCCCAGTCCACCCCAGTTTTTCCTGGTGAGTCCCCTTCTTTATGGCCTCCACTGTATTACCACACACCCCAGTCCACCCCAGTATACACACACAGGGCATCATTCCCAACCCATTTCTTTCCCTCTTTTCTCCCTAATCCTTTCACTTTCCCATTGCACTTCACAGTGATGCTGCTAAATCCCCTTCCTTGACTCCCTAGTCCCAAACCACCTCCCAATTCCTTTAATTTTGCCCTTTTCCCTGTTTTTCTGATCCCACTCATCCCCTGCTTCATTCCACATTTCCCCTCCACTGGAATTCCTTCTACCTCACCTGCCTTTCTTATAGTTCTATCCTTTCTAGACCCTGATTCCCATCCTGTGTGGTCCCCAGTTTCCCCCAGTTCACCATCTTTGGGTCCCCTCCCTCTCACCCTCATCCTCCTTAGATGCCCTAATTTGCCCTCACTCTCCTTGTCTCCATCCCCACCCTGGTCCCTGCAGGATCAGGGATCCCAGGTGAAACTGGACAGAGTGGGACTGGGAGGAGCAGAAGGGATTTTCTCTCTAAGTCTGGGGGGCAGCCATTGGGGGTCTGGGGACACCTGTGTCACCCACAGCCCCACAGAGGGCAATCCTGATTAAACCTGTGCTCTCCTTGCTCAGCCATTCACAGGAGCAGGTATAGGTGGATGTATTGGGGTAAGTACTGGAATTGGGGGGCACCCAGTGTGGGAAATGGGGGCCAATTTAGTCCCCCATCCCTTATGGGGACTGGGGATGTCCCAGTGACCAGTGACACTTCACGGTCTCTCTACAGGGAGGTATCAGGATCAGTCGAGTGAAGAGGTCTGAGGTAGGTACTCTGAGTTCTTCTGGGCCCAGACTCTCCTCTCTCATGGCCACGACCCTGCAGAGCATCTCAGTGTTTCCCAGTACATCCCAGTGTGCCCCAGAACATCCCACTGTCTCTAACCCTGCCTTTCTCCACAGCCCCCTGTGGCTGACCGGGTGGAACTTCTGCGCGAGTGACGCTTAGTTGCCTCTCTGGTTGCCTCTCCAGGTGAGAAATATCAGAGGGTCCTCAGGCCCCCAAAGGGTCGTGGGAGGGTCCTGGGTGATCACTGAACCCTCGGGATTGGGCAGAACTTGGGCACAGCAAAGGGACACAATGGTGGCTGTCCCTCATCTGTGTCCCAGGTGAGCTGGACAGCTGCCCCCATGTCTTCCCTGGCACTCAGGCGGCTCTGCAGACCCCCAGCATCACCAAGAAAGCAGTGAGGGGCTCTGGGAGATCTCAGATTACCAGGCTGAGGTAGTCTGGGGGCCACATGGATCTCAGGATTCATTTCTCCTTTCCTGATCTGGGTCCTTTCAGACAGATGGGGTGGGAACAAGTCCCCTCTCATGCCCCAGTGGACCCCAGGGCTGATGTTTTGGGCTCTGCCTTTCAGGACTGGAACTGGTGGTGACACCCCTGTCTTGTCCCTTTCCAGCGGTATGAGGAGGTCATCCTCCCTGGAGGACACCCCTGATCCCTTGGGAGCCCTGGGAATTTCCCTGGAATCATCAATAAACCCCTTCAGCAAAGCAATGCTCTGAGTCTGTGTCTGTGTTCCTGTGTTCAAGTGTGTTCCTGTGTCCACGTGTGTGTCCTCATGTCCATGTGTGTGTCCCCATGTCCATGTGTATGTTCCCATGTCCTTGTACCCTCCCTTCTCCAGCCCCTGCACACCTGCACTCTGCCCACACTCTGATAATCAGCAGAGCACTCAGGGGGCACCTGGGGATCTATGCACAGGAGATCCCCTTCACCCCCTCCATGTACCCCCCCAGGCAGGGCAGGTTGGGGCACTCCGGTGTATCCTCTCAGGGGCTAGGAAAGGTGAGGGGCAGAAGGGCAACCACTGGGGCATCTGGGTTTGGGAACACAGCAGGAAGCAGGTGCTGGCTGGGGCTTCATGAGCACCATCTCAAAGGAGCACAGGTTGGATTTGGGAATAGAGAGGAACAGGCACAAGAAGCCTGGAACCTCTAGGTCCTCTGCCCACCTAGAAGGGACAGGAAAGGGTTTAAAGGGAGCCAGAGGATGCAAAATACTCCCAGATACCAATACAGGCTGGGGGGTGAAGGGACCAAGAGCAGCCCTGCACACAAGGACATGGGGATACTTGTGGATGAAAAGCAGGATGTGACCCAGCAATGTGGGCTCACATCCAGGAACCCGCTGTGTCCTGGCCTCATCCCACAGCATGGGCAGTAGGTGAGGGTGAGTTCTGCCTGTCTGCTCTGCTCAGGTGAGATCCTAACTGCAGTGCTGCTTCCAGCTCTGGGGACCTCTCAGGGTTTGTAATGCACCTGCCCTGAATGGTGATCACTTTTGGTGATTTCCTTGCCAGCCCCTGCATCTCATGCAGCTCAATGGGGTCCTCAATGCAAGAAAGACAAGGACCTCTTGGAGCAGTTCCAGAGGCCACCAAGATGATCAGAGGGCTGGAGCACCTCTCTGATGGAGACCGGCTGAGAGAGTTCGGGGTTTTTCATCCTGGAGAAGAAAATGGCTGTGGGGAGACCTCCCTTGGAATCTTGCAGTACTTCAAGGTGGTTTATTAGAAACATGTGGGCAAAGGTTTCAGTAGGGCCTGTGGCAAAAGGACAAGAGGTGAGGGATTTAAGCTAAAAGAGGGTCAGTTCAGACTACAGATAAAGAAGAAATATTTTATGATGAGAATGGTGAAACACTGGAACACTTTTCTAGGGAGGCAGTGGATGCCACATCCCTGGAAACATTCAAGGCCAAGCTGGATGGGGCTTTGAGCAACCTGATGTTGTGAAAGAAGTCTCTGCTCTCCCCTGCAGGGGCGCTCCCATCCTCAGGTGTCGGTCAGTGGAGCGTTGGACATCTCTGAAAGGATGCCAGATCCCCAGAGAGCAGAGGGAACACACACACAGTCCCTCTGTTAATCAGGGGCACATTTTGGTAAAGATGGTAGTATTTTGAATCAACACTCTCAGGCTGCAGTGCTTTGCCTCTCTCTACATACACAGAACTATCAGAAGACACAGATAGCTGTGAGACCCCACAGTTTCACAGTGTCCCCTTGGTCACATGAGAGCATGAAGCATTACAGGGGCCCCAGGCCACCGTGAGGTCCCATATTGTCAAAGGGGAACCTTGGTAATATTCACTCAGCCATCCAGGGACTTGTTTCATTGGAGAACCCAATCAGATTGATCAAACCTGGTTTCCCTTTAGTGAATCCATGCTGACCACTCCTGATCACCTTCTTGTCCTCCACGTGGGTAGAGAATGGGCTCCAGAAGGAGATATTCCATCACCTTTCCAGGCACGGACTTGTGGATGTGGACTTTGTTTAGGTGTTCTCAGACCCAATCCTTGTTCTCTGACCCCACCCTCATTGACCAAGGGAAGGTCTTCCTTCCAACATTCCTATACCCTGGTCTTCTGGGTCAGAGATCCCTGAGGGCTGCTCTTGTCAGTGCAGACTGATGCAAAGGTGTTCAGTAACTAATGGGCAAAGGGAGTTTCCCCTCATCTGAGCTCTGTCTGCCAAGGAGATGCCACTGACCTCATGGCCTGAGAGGTAAAGGCTCTGCTGAGTGGTGGAGGAGATCAGGGGCTTGTTCTGGGAAGGAATCACCAGTTCTGGGGATGGCCCAGAGCTGCCCTAACTCCTCTGCCATGGCATTGCAGCAGCAGCTCCCTCTTACTCCCTGCCCAGGGCTGTGCTGCCTGGAGCTGTCCCTGCCAGCAGCTGCTTCCCTGTGCCCAGGGCTGACCCCTGACAGTGCTCCCTGAGCCCATCCCAGCCTTGGGTGTTCAGCTCTTCCCTGCAAGCCCTCCAAGCACAGGGCACTGCCCAGGGGCAACTCTGGCTGTGCAGATTCTTGTGGCAATGCCAGAACAACCCTGAGGTGGCTGGACAAGTGACACTGATGCTTTTTTTAAGGCAGTGTGGTGATTTCAGATAGCCCATATAAGTAAAAGACTTGGTATTTCAGTACTTTCACCTGAACTGAGAGTATACTTTCCGTGTTTCATTGCCCATGTGGAAAACTCAAAGCAAAAGACAGAAAGAACAGCACGCATCCCCATCATGGAGCCCCTGACTTCCTGTGCTTCATTTAAACTTCCCTGTAAGAACCCCTTTACTGATCTGAAGCTGTGAGCAGCTTTGAAACCTGCAGCACTAAGACTGGAAGAATCCTGCCCTCACCTATCAGGGGCTGCTCCTTCCCCACAGCCCTTCCCCCACAGCCCTGTGAGCAGCTCCCCAGGCCAGCTGAGAGCTGGCCTTGCCCCAGCACAGCTCCCTGGGCACCACAGCCCTGGGGACCCCTGGCTGCACCCCCCGGCTCCACAGCTATTCCAAAGTGCCCCCCAACACCCCCCTCCTCACACATCCCATCAACTGGGGCTTTGCCAGCTTTAGGAGATGCCTCCAGGAACTGCTTCTGCATTGCCCTGCATCCACAGACTCACCGTGTCCAGCACTGCAAAGATTTCTCCTCCATGAGCTCTCAGTCATCCTCCCAATCCTGAGCCCCTTTAAACTCTGTCTGTGCCCTGCTCATGTCCCTGAGATGCCCTGGCAGTGCCCTCAGCCCTGCTGGGCTGTGCACAGGAGCTGCTCCTGGGCAGAGCTGTCTCTCTGCAGCACTGCCCGCTTGCCAGAAGCTCCTTGTGTGCCGGGAGCCTGGCCCAGCTCAGCAGTACAGCAACAGCCCAAGGCAATTAATGACCCTCTGGGGGGGTGGGGGGTGGTGGTGTGATATTGGTTACATTAAACTGAGTGCATCAGAATAAGTTCAAACAACTTCTCAGGAAGTCAAAGTGAGATTGAAACACTGAAGTTTCTTGCAGTGCTAATGGGTTCCACTGAGGGACATGTCTGAGAAAGTGTCCCCAGATTCCAGTTAGAACAGAAAACTGCAGACAGTGATGACAAGTATGGACAAGCAAGGGAAACTTGTCTATGATGCTGAGGAAACCTGGAGGTGTTTCATTATTCCAAAGGGCCAAGTCTTGACCCCCAGCACCAGCCAAGGGAGAACTTGTCCCTTCCTTATTCCTTTATTCCCAGTGGGACAATTTCAGAGCCTCCCAGAATGACCTCATGGATAAGTATGGGAGTTTTTATACTCAGGCTCTGAGTGTCATGATGTGCAGCCAGAAAGCACATTTCAGCACTGAAGAAGACTTATTGTTGGGTGTTTAGGAAAGAATCAAAGAAAAAGGTGGGATCACAGTGGTTTGTGGAGGAGCAAGCATGAAAAAACAGAGAAAAGGGGATGAAAGAGCTGGTCATGTTAAACAGGATCAAGACACATCCCAGGCCATGCTCTGCAACTGATCCCCACAGACTGTCCTGTTTTCTTAATTCCTCTATTGCCAGGAAGTTTCTGTGGTGAGGGACCTCTCTGTTCCTGGTACAGATTGTGGCCCAAGTACCAGCTGCTGCAGTGGGAACCACAAATAGTCAGGTCTTGCGTTCTTTACGGGGCCAGACTCTGCCCAGACTGGGGTGTGTGTGGGTGTGGGTGTGGGTGTGGGGGTGTGTGGGTGTGTGGGTGTGGGGGTGTGTGTGTTGGAAGTGCAAAACAGTGAAGGAAATGCAAAGGTCAATACATGATGGAGCCCGTGGTGATCAGCACAGACACAAAAATCAGAGAGAGGTCCTATGGTGTGTATTGTCACAGCATCAGGGAGGGATTTGGAGTGGAGGAGAAGCTGTGCGGTCTCGTTCTTCTATTTGATAGCCAGATGTTTTGTACAAACCAAGTACATCTCCTGCCAAGAAGTATTCTGTACAAGGCTGCCACAAGGAATGGAATATTTGACCACAGTTCCACCCACAGCACTTTGCACACTCATGGTTAATAAGGTATAAAATGTACCCTCATTTTTTACCTAAGTGGGGGATGAGAATGCAACACAAAATTTGTAGGGACAGGTCAAGAGGTTTGTCCCCCTCACCCTCCCCTCAAAGGGCACCTTTTGCTAAGTGTTGTACCTTCAGCCGCACCAAGTGTTTGGACCCAGGAAATGCGGCTTGTGATTCCAACTGCACTGTCAGAGCTCTGCAGAGCTACTCTGAGTTAATGCATTGGTGCCCAGCAACCCCAGAGAACTGCATGTGTTGCATTCAATAAATTGTGCTGTTTGTGACCCCGACCAGCTCTTATGAATGTGACCAGGCCTGCAGTTCACAGACTATTTGTGGATCCAGAGTCAGCCCTGGAGCTATGTTTTTGCAGCATTTAAATTGTCACAGTGGGCAGGAACGCCATGGATACAGCACTGCAGGAATACAATGCCAGGAATGCATCCCAGGCAGGGATAGAATGGGCCCAGAAATTTTTGAAGGATAAGAACAGGTAGTTTTCACACTGTGGAACCCCATGGAACCAAAGGAACCTGGGCCATGGCAGAACCTTATGGAATCAAGGGACCATCATGACATTGCAGTGCCTTAGGGAGCAAAAACGACTGTTTTGGCACTTCGGGACCTCATGGAATCAGGGGGCAACTGTGACACTGCAGGACCTCATAGAATTAAGGGTCCAGTGTGACACAGCAGAACCTCTTGTGAGCAAGGGTCCATTGTTACACTGCAGTGCCTGATGGAGCCAAAGGGGCCATTGTGACACTGTGGGACCTCATGGAGTCCAGGGGCCATTGTGACAGTCTGGGGCCTGAGGGAACCAAAGAAATCCTGGGAAATTGTGGAATCCTATGGAATGATTGAGTATTTGTGACTCTGGAAAAACATCATGCAACTAAGAGGCTGTCTTTGTTTAAGGAGAAACATTGGGATGGGAACTTCAATCAAATGAACTCCTTTTTATTTCTCACCAATACAGAAAGACAAAATGAGAGGAGGTATAAATGGAATAAAGCGGGGAAGTGGTGGAGAGTCCTCCCTGCCAACTACCTCCCTCTGTCCCACCAAGCAAAAGGAATAATGGGAAACAGCAAAAGCAAAAACCTGGGAAAACTGTTGTTCACAAGGAGTTACACTGTTCAGCTGCCCACGCTGCGTCACCCGATCAGGCTCAGGTCTGGACTGCAGCAGTTGTGTCAGTGCAGAGCCTCTTTGTTCCTGCCCTGTGCTGCCTCTAGCACTGACACTGCCCTGCTGGGCTTGGCTGGGCTGCACCAAGGTGGCAGCAATGCTTGTGTGGTCTGATGGTAAGCGGTGGGTGAGTGGTGGGGGCAGTGGTGAGGGGTTGTTGGCACTCCAGCAATGCTCCGGTGGGGGCAGCAATCCCATGTGCCTGGGGTCAGTGTCACTCCTGTGCCCAGGGTCAGTGTCACCCTGTGCCTGGGGTCAGTGTCACTCCCATGCCTGGGGTCAGTGTCACTCCTGTGCCCGGGGTCAGTGTCACTCCCGTGCCCAGGGTCAGTGTCACTCCCGTGCCCAGGGTCAGCGTAACTCCCATGTTTTTGTTCAGTGTCACTCCCATGCTTGGGGTCAGTGTCACTCCTGTGCCTGGGATCAGTGTCATTCCCATGCCCGGGGTCAGTGTCATTCCCAGTCTCTCCCCAGCTGTGGTGCTGAGCAAGTGGCCACACTCTGGGTGGCAGCAGCAGGGCCCAGTGAAGGTGCCGAGGGGACTCTCCAGGCACCACCCACATGGTCTGGGGAAAAGAAGAAGTTCCATTTATCCAGCTTTTTTTCTTTTTTCCCCCCCTTGCCTGGCCCTGGTGGAGTAGGGGGTTGCAGGGGTTGGGGCATTCTTTCTTTAAGAGACAGTTCCTCCAAAGCAATGTTGGAAAAAGAGAATAAAATACTAAAACTCCTGTAATCATGACATTATCTGGATTCTGTTCCCTTTTTTCATCATGCAATGCTCCAGGGATCCTTTGATTCCACAATGCCCTGCAGTGTCATGAAGGCCCCTTGATTCCATGAGATTCTGCAGTGTCACAATGGACCCTTAATTCTGTAAGACCCTTCTGTGTCGTAATGGCCCCTTAATTCCATTAGGTTCTCCAGTGTCACAGGGTTCCTTTGGCTCCATCTGGCCCGGCAGTGTCACAGTGGCCCAGAACTTCCATGAGATTCCACACTGTCACAGTGGCCCCCTGATTCCTTTGTGCTACTGGAGACAACTCATAGGTCTTCCCACCCTTGTACTTGGCTACTGAGCCTTCTGAAAAGCTGGAAAAAGGTTCAGCAGCAATGATCCCCATCCACCTGGACCTGCTTCCCACCTTGACAATCACAGTCAGAGCCAGGGCACCGCAGTCCCTTCCCTTGGTAGAGCAGAATCTCCAGCTCAGGGCCCTGCAGGGATCACAGGGAGGACACTAGAACCAGCCAGTGAAGCCAACCTGGGCATACTCAGCTGGGAAAAGGAATGTCCCTGGAGAAGAACAAAGAATGATTTCTGTGCTGGCAAGGAGGAATGCATGACACAGATAAAACTCCTTCTGCAGCCTCACCTCAGGACAGGCTGTTCTATGGCTTGGCCAGGACTCTGTACTGGGCTGGGGAGAGGGTCTGGCACTGAGTGGCACAGTCAGTCTGTGAGAGGCATGTCTTGGAGATGACACTAGGGGTCCTGACTTTTGACTCATCTCCAATTCTTTGTGTCAAGTCCAGTCTGCAGCTATGGGGCTACAATGGAGGTTGAGACCCTTCTCTGTCCCCCAGGAGCTGCTGTGCCCTTCAGAGGGGCTGCAGCTGTGGGGTGAGTGCCCAGAGAAGGGACGGCTGAGGGCACTTCACACCAACCTGCCAGTACCAATGAGGAGCTGATGGGGAACACAGAGCCAAGCTCTTCACCATGGGATGTGGTAGGAGATAGAAGATAATGGTTGGAAGGTGAAAGGGAAGGTTCAGCGCCAGACATAAAGAAGACATTTTCCCCCATGAGCTCAGCCAGGTGCTGAGATGCTGTGCAGTCTCTGTCCTTTGGAATTTTCCAATTCAGACTGAATTCAACCTTAAACCACTTGTTCTGCCCCTGTTTCTAACAGGGTGG
This sequence comes from Poliocrania exsul, assembly GCA_035041345.1. NCBI lineage: Eukaryota > Metazoa > Chordata > Aves > Passeriformes > Thamnophilidae > Poliocrania > Poliocrania exsul. The sequence goes on along the minus strand of JAWWLZ010000648.1, from coordinate 813 downwards.
GCTGCAGACTTGCTGAGGTCCCTTACAAGCCTTAGTTCTCTGATGATCCCAGGATGATGTTGGTCCCTATCTCAAACTGGAGCAGAGCAGATGTTTATGGGGCATGAGCTCTCTGGGGTGGCAGGTGACCTACAGCTTGCAAGGGTCTCTGCTCTCTCACAGGTCCTCTCTGACAGATGCCAATCCCAGGCAGCACCTCAGGTTCTTCACTAATCTTGAAGAGTTAAAGACAAATAAAGGAAGGGAAAGAAATTGTATTTCTGTGTTTTAATGAGCCCCATGGTGTATTTGGAGATGACTCCATGACCCTCAGGATGTGAGAGTACATTGAAGTAGCTGCTCAAGAAGTCAGAAGGAAAATGAAACATCAATGGGCCCCACTGAGGGCAGGCACTGACAAAGCCTCCACAGGGACTCCTTAGAGCAGATCCTTGGAGGCCCTGATTGCAAGGAGACAAAGGCTCTGTGTAGGCACCTGCAATGCTGAGAAAGCCCTGGGTTTGTCTGAGGAAGCACAAAGGCTAAGCCCTGAGCCTCAGGCCCTGAGACAGCAGGTCCTGTCCCTCCTGGGTGGCTCAGGGCTGTTTGTGGGGCAGTGGGATGTGAAGGGGAGCAATGACAAATGTCAAAAACCGTGCAACCCTAAAGTAAACAAACTTTCGCACAGAGAACGGACTTCACTGTACAAATCTATGAGATTCAAAGCAAAGCCATTTATTTCACGAGGTACACAGCTTATATAGGGTTAAAGGTACATCTTATTGGCTAAAAGGATCTCACCACAACACTCTAGAACTTCTAATTGGTTAAAAG
>JAWWLZ010000647.1:0-12076 GCA_035041345.1 Poliocrania exsul | reverse complement strand
CAGGTCTATCAACATGGTGTGAAATTGTGGAATATCAAGAAAGAAAAGGTCCTGATTTCATTTTCACTCTCAGAATTAGAGGAATGTTCTTCTTGCCTCATTCTCCTGTGGCATTGATGGGTGTGATGTACAATGTTGGGTAGCCAGGAAAGACTGACCCCATGTTAGGAAGTCAAAATAGTCTCAGAGCAGTTCCAAGAATAACTCACTTTTAACTGGACTTTAAAAGGACCATAACTATACCTTTGAAATTTCAGCAGGCTATATCAGATAAATCATTAAGAAGGTTCCACTAGTACTGAGGTATCCCTGCTCCTCTGGGGAGCAGCCTCAGAGAGAAACATCCCATTTAGTCTGTGAGCTGTGCTGCCTGCATGCCTGACCACTGGCTACCTCTGTTATAGACCTGCTAAGAAAACCCAGATTGATGCCTTGGTCTATGCTGAGAATTGAATGATGCAGTAGAAGAGGCTATTAGTTCTGCAAAAAGCTACAATACAATTTCACATAGACACTTCCCATTCTGAAATATATTTGAACTAAATTAACTTCTGAATAAAAAATTAAGTGGAAAATTGAATGGATGGCACCAAAGTGTGGCATTCTGGATTCTCCTTCTTTTGCTAAAAAACAAACAAAACAAAACAAAAAACCAAAACAAACTAAAACAAACAAAATCAACAACTACAACAACAACAAACAAAAACAAAAAACCCAAAACCAAAAAAGAAAAAACATCGTTCACTTCCACCCTCTTTTGTATATCCATTTTTAAGTATCCGTGTGATTGTCACAGCCATTAGATAATGTTTTCCACATCTTAAACCTGATTCTTTTTGTTTTGCTTCTCCTAATATCTGAAGTGGAAAGTGAGTTCATAAAGGTAACACTTTAGGCATGGATTATTTTGGTTTACTTCTGTGGAGAGAAGATGTTATTTAACTTGAAAGATGTTACTTTGGTTTTGGGGTGTTTGGTTTGGTTTGGGGTTTTTTTGCAGATGATATATTTTAGCTGTGTTTCATAAAAGCATTTAAGATGGATTACTGATTAATAGGAACCTACAGTTCTGGGTACGTTGGAAACAACATGCTAACAACAAAAGAAACTTCATCTGTATCTCCACCGTAGAATATTCTGAAAACAATAGCTATGGGGAAACTGTATAGTGAGATGTGCAATTTGCATTGCTTTGGGGACATAGACAGTTCTGCATTTGGACAGCATAAGGGATAAGAATAATCCTTGAGAGGAGGCACCAGCAGAGTATAAAAATCTGACTCTCAGTAACTTTTACTTGGTCCCTTTCATTATTTACTTGTTGTACCATATACTGGAAATGCAGGTCTTCTGTTACACTTCTGCTCAGGTGCTTGCTTTTGCTACCATGGACCATAACAGACAAGTTAATGAGAGTTTTTGATTCTAAACAGATAAACTTCAGAAACAGGCCAGTTTACAGTCAGTCATAATTTTGCAAGGGAAAGCAACAAGGAAAAGTTATAATCAGTATCTAAAGAATAATTTTTCTATTTTTTAATATTTATAAATTACATCTTAAACTTTAAAAAGTTTATTTCCAAGAAATGTGGTTAGGCATGTTTCATTACACATTTCTCTGAGAACTATCTATCTTCATCTTCTCTATCAAATGATTGTTTTTTCAGAACTTTTTACTCCATTTCTTAATCTCAGCAATATACTAAAGCTAAAATTCAATGAAAAAAACTTAAGTCAGTTTCAACTCATTTTTATTTTTGTTGCTACTTTGGATTCATATTATAGAGTTTAACATTTTAGAAATCCTGTAGATCCTTTGCAGACAAAATCTTTTTCAACATTGCTTGAAACAAAGATTATAAAATGGAGTTGTGAGTTTAGTTGTGTGTGTGTGTGTGTGTGTGTGTGTGTGTGTGTGTGTGTGTGTGTGTGTGTGTGTGTGTGTGCAACACAGTCCCTGATCATTTTACGTGCCATGTTCTTCTGTCTGTTCAGAACACTTTTTCCACCAATATAACTTAACATTTGAGGTAATTAATGTGTATGTCTTTTCCCAATTTACTAATAACATTAAGAATTCATGTTGCTTAAGCACTTTTCTTTGGTTGGACTTCTAATAAAAATATTTAAATTATTTTAAATTGCCCTTTCTAGGATTTTCAGAAAGTTAAGCTGATGAAAATGCTCCTCTTTTTGATCTTGATCTATTTTAATCTGGGTATTATAGTGATGGCTAAATCTAAGGTCTGTGCAGTACAACCATACAGAAATAGAAGAATTAAAATAGCCTATTTTTCAATAAGAGAATTTGGGGCCACAAAATATATGACCATAACATCTTCATCACTTTTTATAGAATAAATGGCTTTGAGAACTGTGAACTTTTTTCAGTGATCTGAACTGTTCTGGAAAGAGTGTTCAAATCTATCTGGTGGCAATGTTGGAATACGAGGTCCCTTCTTTGCATCCGGGGCAGATCTAAACTCTGCTCAGTGACCACCTCAGAGAGGAGTGAAGCAGTGGATATCAGTCCTGACAGCTTTGTTTTCTTCCCCTAGATTAATAGAGTAGAATTAACAGCTGGTGCCCTGAGCAGGTGCATTTAGCTGCAGATGCAGCTACATTCCCATGCAAGGCAGTGTCGATATCAAACTGCAGGTAACTGTCCAAGAAAAGAGGAAAATCTGCTTATGGAGAACCATCCTACTTCTCATTAACTCCAGATATTTTTCTTGACCTCTAAACACTTGATCTAATGTGAACACAGTGCTGAGCAAGGAATTAACTGTGCTGGCTGAAGACCTGCTGTCTTGCTTCCATTTTAGAAGAGAGAAGAGCATGGACTGAACTGGGACTGTAGCACCTACAGTCTCCTCAGAGCATCTTACATGGGAACTCATTTAAACCTGATTGTTTGGAAATAATTCATGGGAAAGGTAAATCTGGCTCCAGATTTGTAATGGATATTGCACAATAGAAAGCAAAAAGGCAAAAAGCACAAAATTTGGACCTTAAGTGTATGCATACAGTATTTGAAGGCAAAAGTAGTCCCACTTTATCTAATAGAAATCAAGAAGAGAAATATCTGTGGACCTACAACACCAATCATCATCCTAGGGGGATGAAGGCAATGCCACCTATATCAAGCAATGTGCAAAGAAAAAAACCACAAACTATGCATTTCTGTATTTCTCTTTTCACTGTTATGTTCATCTCTGTGTCATTGGGTTGAATAACATTTCACTGCTTCAAGAGGTCATTTCACAACTAAATGCAGCAATTTGAAATGTTAAATGTAACAAGCACCAAGAAGATGTTCCATGAGGTGGCATTCTGGAGGTACTCTTTGAAGAGTACATTTGCAGAATTGTTTGATTGTTTAGAGCATGCAGGAAACTATAAATCTAACACAGCATTACTGTTGAGTCTCAGAATCGCACTCAGCTCAGACATCACCCTTCCCCTTGGAATTACAAATAAATCTGGTATGGAATTACTTAATATGGAAATGTTCCTGTGCAATTTACTTAGAAAAATGGCATTTCCTACAGACTGAACATTAAGAAAGTAAGACTTGAATCTGCTTAGTGATATTAAAACAACTGCAGCCAGTCTTAAGACTGATGAAAAAGCATCTCAGATCAGCTGGATCTTTATATTTTTGCCTTTTGATAGCAACTGTAGAATAGTTTACTTATAAACTGCCAGTATGCCAGTATTACAAGTGTAAATGTTGATTTTATTTAAAAGAAGCAGGTAAGTGGCTTTGCATGTCAATATGTGGACTTCAGTGGTTACCGCTGGTCAGTGTTCATCTCAGCTCCCAAATCTCAGAATACAACACACAGAATTAAATCTTTGGCCCCAATATTACTGAAAGAGAAAGAAATCATAGATGTCTAATCACATTGGAATTGCTGCTGCAAGGAGTTTGGTTTTGTGTCAGTCTTGCTGCCATCAATTGGTATCAATCAGATATCCTAAAGAAAAAGCAAATGCTAGCTCTTCTTGTTATTAATAATATTATTATTCTCAGTTTTATATAATTCTTTAATTGTCTCTTGGCATTCTTATACTTTTGTCACTAAGCTGATAAAAAAGTATAAACTCTGTTCTACACCTCTCATGGTGCTGCATAGGTGCTATACCTTCAGCTCCACAGAGAAATTCAGCAGGATGAGAAATGGAGGGAGGCAAACTCATTAGAGGGAGAAAAGCACAAACTTGAACAAACTTTAAAAAACCACCTTTTGTGAAGTCCGCTTCCACTCCCTTCACATTTCTGTTTTGATTTTGAGCTTAAGATCTCTCTGTGCAACCAAATTATGTTTTCTACTGGATCCTGCAATGAGACACCTGCTCTATTTTAAAGGTTTTGTTAGAGAAATGGCAAACATTGATATTTGAACCACACAGAAGTCACCAACACCCATCCTCCTAGACTCCTCCAGAATCACAGATAAATTGTTTCAGCCAGCTGTCTAGCACCTCAAAGGTGAAATTCATCAACCTTGGTGACGTAAAGACAAGTAGAGTCATAGCATGGTTTGGGTAAGAAGGGACATAAAAGAACACCTAGTTCCTAACCCCATTCCATGGGGGGTTGCTCAAAGGCCCATCCAACCTGGCCTTGAAAACTTCAGAGGATGGGGCATCCACAGCTTCCCTGGGCAACCTGTGCAAATGTCTCACCACCCTCACAGTGAAGAATTTCTTCCCAATATCTAATTAAATCTGTTTTATTCCATTCCCTCTTGTTCTGTCACACCCTACTCTTGTCAGAAGTCCCCCTCCAGCTCTCTTGTAGCCCCTTTAGGTATTGGAAGTGTATCTAAAGTCTCCCCAAAGCCTTTGCTTCTCCAGGTTGAACAACTCCAACTCTCTGTCTGTTTTCAAAGGAGAGGGAAATGAACTTAAATATTCCCTAACTTGCTCTTTTCCTGCAGTACCCAGAAAAACCATGACAACTGATTTCAGCCAGCTAACAACTGAAAACAAAATTAAACTATTTCACTGGATTTCATTTGTGTATCTTTTTATCCACTGAGCAATCAAATAAACCTTCCCTTTGTTTTCTGCCTCACTACTACTGTACTTACAGAACAGTTTCCAGACATGTTTTATCTTCCTGGTGAATTCTGAACTCAATTTGCACTTTAAGGACCTGACAAAGAGATTCTAATGCATCATATCCAAGGTCCATCTGGCCTTTTATCCTACCTCCAACCCAGGTTAATAGCAGATATTTAGAAAATAGCATAAGAAGTGGACAAATGTGTATTAATTTTTTTTCAGCAACTTGTGGTTAAGGAACTTGCATATCACAGAGCTGGGGAGGGTTTGCTTTTTTCTCCCCAGTGAATTGAAAGGTATTTTTGACTTACACAATATTCCTCAGTGTGAAGTATGATAGCAAATCACACATTTTGAGAAATAATCTACCATCTCTGAACCTATCCAATGTATTCTTACTAATTTATCAGTTTTCTCTTTACAGTTCTTGATTCTTTTAGGCTTTGTCAGTTTGCACTTCTCTGAGATGTGCCAGCTTCTATAACTTCTTTATTCCTTTGTGTAGAGTTAACCCCACTGAAGCTTCCTTCATGCCTCAAAAGATTTGAATTTGATGAGGCATCATCTTCCAACTCTCTTTCCACTTCTCTCAAAGCCCTGAGTGAAAAAGCAAAGCAAAATCAACAGCATTTGTAATTGCAACTCAGCACTGAAAAAATAACCTTCATTTCCCTTTGAGAGTTACCCCTCATGTAAGTAGATAGCACTTGCTTTGCAATCAGAATGAGAGGTTTTTGCACTCAGATTGCATTTTGTAAATTGCTGATGAAGCTACAGTACAACAGACCAATAATTCATGCAAGTGAGGGCAATGAGTGCAAAACAGACACCTTGAATAAACTTAGAGATACCAGCTTAGGCTTTGATATTAATGAAGTCAACACAGATTAGTTAACCTAATGAAGAAAGAAATTATTTCATATTTAGCTCCATTATGCCATAAGAAGATATCTATTAGCAGCAAGCCAGTAGTGTAACACCACCCCACTGAGCTGGGACTGAAGTGAAGCCACGTTTGGGGGATCAGGCCCAGCTGTAGGCATCAGCCTGAGCTCAAGTCTTTCATAAAGGATGTTTGTAGATACTTTCTACATCTAGGATTTCCTTGAATATCCAGTAAAACATCAGAAAAAAAAATACAAAAAGGACCATATTGTCTTTTAACTGTTTCCCTATCCTCACCAGAAATAAGCAAGCAAAACCCGAAACAGCATGTGTTTTCTTCATTAATGCAAATCATGTATGCTCTGAATAACTAACTTTTTTTCCTTTTTATTATTCATTCCAGCTGAGCGGATTGCTTCCCTGGTCACATAAATATCTTCAAGTGGATAAAAGCCACTTAACTACACACTATACACTTCAGAAGGAAAAACTAAGGAAATTCCTGTAATAGTTTACAGAGCTTGGTGTCTATGCTTATCATTTTAAAGAATAGACTTACCTGCTAAGTTTTGCATTACATACCCCAACATCTGTCTATATTTGTACATGTAGGTATTACTGAATTATAAATTTATACACAAGTGCACACATGCCAGCAAAAGCATGTGTGTATATTTACATCTGCTCTTATGTTGTAAAAACTCATGTTTTTAGAACTGGAAATAAAGAAGCTATGCAACTTTTTTCTTTTTTATTCCACAGTCCAAGTAACGTCCCCATATTTGTACATTTGCAGGCATAGTTAATAGAGTTTAGACCCTTATGCTGGCATAAATCTGTACCAATTTGTGTTACCTAAGATTTAGGCATTATCAACTTCAGAGAGAGGCACCTCCAGAAGCAAAAAGTTCAAAGAGGTGGGATAGTTTATCACCAGGGTGTTACAGAGCAATCTTAACACCTTGCTTAAATTGGATGTCTCCCTTCAAGAAAGGTCAAGTGAGATGAAATAATTTTTTCCAACTACTTGATTGCTGTTAGTTGGCTCAGGAAGATCACCTCACTATGCAAATAACTGGATTTTAAAAAAAAACAAACAAAAACAAACAAACAAACAAAACAACAAAGAGAAAGCAGGGTAAGACCACTTGTGCTCTGCCAAAAACATAGAGAAATCCAGGGATAGATGGATTTCCAGTTTCCTATAATGTGCAAAGGTGCTCACAACTCATGCACTATCAGCTTTCCTTTGTATTCAGCTATTGCCACATGCATATTCAGGCAAGTGAGCAAAGAGGTTTGTAGGTAAAAATACTGCTTTTTGGTTTTAATGGGCATCAACATGAACCAACACAAGTGACTGGAGGCATTAAAATGTTCCCATTGCTGTTTGGCATCTTCAGAATTTCAGTGTTTGTGGAGGAAGTAGGAAAAGTATGGAGCTATTGAAATATTATATAATATTTTCCTCCATCAAGAACCAATTTATTAACAAATATTTGAATATTCTTAATTTAAATAAATGACAGTACTAATACTCCTAAATATATTTAAAACCCCCACATTAGATGGAGCAATAAATAAAATGTGCAACTCAAATAAACACCCCTCTCTACACTCAATTTTAATGATGTCCAAAACTGCTTGATCTTTAATTCTTTTACACTCTTTCATGTGAGTGAATGAAGAGAACACTCAAGTCTTTCTTTCCAAATGGTAGGAAAGCAAATTATAACCTCCTGTGAAGAACGACTGCCTATCAACAATATGACCCTTTGTTATATTTATCCAGAAAGCTTCAATTCCAAAGCTGTCGATCCTCTTCTTTTTATACATACTTCACATACTACAGAAAATAAAAACAAGGCCTTTACCTTATTCAACAATGAATTTTTAGGGGACACAGTATTTAAACTATCTCAGGTATGAAAGAGAATTCTGTATTTACAATCATTCATATTGCTATATAAAAATTAAGAAAACATTTCCTTTTTATCTAGGTATTTAGACTGTGCTCAACAGCATGGGATCACCCTTAATGACTTCTCTTCCTTAGGGAAGAATTTTGTCTTGTTGGTTCACAGTTCTGAAAGTTAAGGATTGAAACAATGTGCAAATTTGATTTGCCCAAAAGCAGCAGAATCATGGCTTTGTTCATCTTTGGAAATTATTGTCTGAGTGATACTGCACATGTTCATGAAATTGAAGTCAGGTTCCACAGCCTTTGTGAAAATGTAACATAAAAAGAGGTAGGAAATAAAAACACTAATTTCACATGAGGCTGTGTATGTAACTATCTTCATCTTTACCAGAGTATTCAAAGTTTTTAGTCGGGTTTATCTTCAAAAGTGTCATTCAAGGGTTTCTTCTTGTGTTTTTTTTGTTGGTTTTTTTTTTTTTAATTGCTGGAAACAAACAAGTGGGAAGTGTTTTAGCTTTAGTAGGAAGTGTTTTCTTAATTTTAGCTGTACATGCTGTATCTCCTGCTCCTTTGTGGAGAGTTGCCAAAGGAATCTTGAACACATAAACCAGCTGTGCCCTATTAGTAAGCTGTCAGATGGATGCAAGCCAGTCATTTTGAGCAAATGTCCACACTCTGTTCTTCACAGCAGAGTCTTGCATGCCCATTTTATAAGCGGATGTGTTATTGTAATCTCACATAATGCAGCTATTTAAGGAAAAAGGAAAACATAAAAGAATCACAGAAAGATATTTTTTAGTTGGAGTGGACTAGCAACATCCACTTCCATAATATAATGAAAATGGTTTATGTGGCTCTAAGAAAGCATTTGAGAAAGAATGTCTTTTGACAGTGGCAGGAGAGATGGTTTCAGAGATGGCAAATCACAGTCTGTTTTATCCTGCTGATTGTGACTGTCTCCCTTCTGATTTAAGCTGGAGGTCAGTGGTTGAATCCCACTTTGAAAGACTTTGCAGCCATGTTAGGGAGTTAGGTACAGCCAGTTACCCCAGAGAGGCTCCTTGGCAGTGCTAGACATCTGCAGTGAGGGAGGGGCCTATCACCCCAGGCTGCCCTCATCATTAACAGGCGCTTTCAGAGCATGATTCATATGGCATATTTGAGATGTCTACCTTTGCATAAGAAGAATTATTGCTGAGAATTATGCCTGTGTTTGGCAAAATAATCCCCACACATGGTTTCCCTTTGTTGACACTGATGAGTTGCAAATGTAGAAGTCATCTCTGAAGTTCTGCATCTTCCAATATGATTAAATGCTTTATTCTTTAAGGATTGTCAGTTGCCTGCTAGTTATGGTTTGGGCTTTGATCATGGTGATTTAGCTGCAGGTTGCAGTGGACCTTTTGTATCAAAAAATCAACTCTCCCTCCCTAAAGTAACTGTGTGCTTGAATGTCTTTAATCCAGCCAGACATAGCAACTTTCATGAGAGCATCACTCAAATATTCTTGTGGCATTTATGATGGAAAATTGGACTATCTGTGTCACTAATGCATGTTAAAAATTATACATATACTTGTTACTATGAGTACATGTTGGACAATTTCATGTAAATATTTTGGTTTTATGCTAATACATAATATTTCATAACAGATGAGAAAAATGTGGGGATGAGATGTCAATTCTGAAGTCTTTATACATTGCCCATCAGTGTTACAATGGCCCTTAAAATAAGTATTAAAACCAGGAAATTAGTTAATTAATTAACTGCAAATTTTGTTTTGTTGATGATTGCAGACATCCATTTTGTTAGTGGGACTCCTTCCTCTGGCCCATTTCTATTTCACATGGCAAAATTATTTTCCCTTGTTCTCTAACTATACAGAAAATGTATTTATATCAATGAAAAAAGCTGGTTCAATAAACAAGAAAGCAGAGACTATATTTTGGAGATGTTCATAAACACAGTTGGAAGAGGTGAACAAAACATAATATATTTACAAAAGCATTTGTAATAACAGCTCACAAACTTCACCGAATGTTTTATTCCTATTAGCTCAACTGCAATTGCTTTGTCACTTGGTATCTTAGCCAACTTATAAATCTCTCTTCCAGGCAGGAAACCTATTCTATTTTGCCATCATCCTTCACATTAACCAAGCATCTTCTGCTGCTGTACTTGAGGAGTAAAATTTAAGGATATTTTAAAACACTTCAATATTTTTTAATTCAACACCACCGTACATTAGAATTAAAATCCTGCACCTTATATTACTTGATGAGTCTTATAGAAATTGTGGCTTGCTTTGTTTGTTTGTTTGTTTGTTTGTTTGTGGGAGGATAGGCTTAATGACTGATTCTTGTAAAATACCTTTGCGAGAGCAAGATCAAAGCAGAGCAGAGATGTCTGCTAGAAGATGACAATTCAGGTAAATATGCAAATGTTCAAGGGTAAATATGCAAATGTTGAACTGTGATTGACTTTTCTCCTATTTAAAGTTTATTTTCCCAGCCAAAGCAAAAACAATTTCAAACTAATTCCAGATCTGCTATAAAATAAATTGAAACTCCTTTAAGTCAACAAGTTTACATGTTGGTTTGGGTTTTTTTTAACTTAACCTAGATCTCATATGGTAAAACACTGCTCAAAGGTTTCATCTCATCAGCTTTCTTTTGTGCTCCAGAAATATGAGAAAGAGCTCAAAAGAAATTAGCCCAGCTGTAAATGTCTCCAAAATAATTAAAATTGCACAAAAACATACCACCACTGATCCATATACAACAGCATCTCTGATTCTGAGTGTATTGTACATCTTCTAATTGTGATCTATCCTCACAATTAAACTTTTTTAATCAGTAAAATCCCCTTCCTGAGAGTTCAAAATTGATGAATTACAAAAATTCTGCAGAACTGACACAATCCTGCACAGAGGAAGGTCTGCCTGAATGCTTGTAGGGTGTTAGAAGGAGAAAGATTGCCTGATGGCACACATACAAATTGGGGAAGTTTCCTACCTCTGCAGACTTTACAAGATAATTTAAAGCAGAATGTGCCACAGGACATGACATCACCCAGAAAAAGGGGAGGAAGGAGTGCAGGTAAAAAAAGAGTACTACAGCATCATTTGCTGTTTTCACACCATCCTTGTTTTTCCCCTGCTATTGCAGTGCATCTCCCTTCTGGACAACTCCGGAGTTATCTCAAAGTTCTTATTTAATTTCTGAGGAGATATGGCGGAAACTGCATTAGGCCCAATGCTGTAAATCCCAAGCAAGCCCTGTGCATCTTGCAAGGGCCTTCGATAGATGCTACTTCATCATGTGACATCCTCCATGGAGCCTACAGCAACATAAAATAATGAGCAATAACAGTGCTACTATTAATTACCATTAATAATGATAACTCTTTTTATTTGGACATCATGGATGACTTGTGTCTTCATCAGATAAAAGCTTCCCCTGCAGAATCTGCTTGTTGTTGACATTATTTACCTGTCAACCTTGTTCTGTTCTCCTTCTTCCCAGAAACATTATTATTTCCTCCAAAACCAGTGTTCTCTCTGGATAAGAGTGCATTAGCACAAGGAAATGTCAAATAGCCCAATTCAAGCACTTTTAGAAAACTGACATAAAATTGAGACTGCAATAGTATAAATAGAGAGTGAAATTACACTCCACCAGAGAAAAGAGAGAAATCAAGAGACCTAGAGGCAGAGTTACAGACAGCTAGACATCCGTTATGTGTCTGTGCTGAAACACCCCTATTCACAATAGGAGACACACATCTACCCAAAATGTCACAGAAAACACATTATACTAATGTTCATTTATAGCAAACATCAGGGACTGTCATCACTACTTTTCCATCCAGAGTCAATCTCTCCTAGAAGGTATGGGGAGCTGCTGTGGGAGGTGCCCCAGCCCGGGGGGCCAGGTCCAGGCAGGGTGTGATGTCTAGGCATGGAATGATACTATACCCCCATACATGCACCGAAGGAAACTACATTTGCCAAGAGCAAGAACCAACACATCAAAACTAACATGGCTGACATTTTGGATCTTACCCACACGCTCTTGCTGGTTTGTTGGTGGGGGTTTTCTCTCTTTTCTTTTCTTTTCTTTTTTCTTTTCTTTTCTTTTCTTTTCTCTTTTCTTTTCTTTTCTTTTCTTTTCTTTTCTTTTCTTTTCTTTTCTTTTC
>JAWWLZ010000646.1:0-12086 GCA_035041345.1 Poliocrania exsul | reverse complement strand
TTTCTTGTTATACTATACGTAGCTTGTGTAAGTGTATGTTATATTGTATTTTTTCTCTTAATTTTCTCTTTTCTGTATAAATATATGTAGCTAGTTTAAGCATAAATCTGGTTTCAGAGTTTTTTTTCCCTTTCTCCCTTTTCTCAGCCAGAGGCTAACTCTGTACTTGGGCAGTTGGTGTTTTGCCAGCTCAACCCAAGACACTTAGGAAAAATTAATGATAGATATAGGGACATTAAAAGAAATCATTGCATGGTTATCTCACCACATTTGAAAAAAAAAATTATGAATAGGGGTTTAAGAGCAGTGACAGAGCTCAAATCTAGTTTGAATGGTGATGAGCATCACTGTTCAGCAGTCAATTCTATTAAGCTAATGTTTGCAGTTTGACTCATCATGACTGAGGTGAAATGTACACTACTGGATCCACATGAGCATTTGTTCCCTGAAACGCATATAAACACTGACTTTCCTTTCCTCTGGTCTGAAAGTTAGAACCACAAGCTTCACAGTGAGACGTGCAACTCAAGAGGTTTTATAGGTGACATTTGCCTCAACAAAGCTCAACTGCAATGGAAAGATAAAGTTCCAGCACTAGAGTCCTGGAAACATTGCTTTTTATCTTCTTGGAGCTCTGTAGTCATTTCACTGTTACTGGTATTGGTAGTAATAAGGTTCAAAGGTGTTCATAAACATGGCAAAGCATCCAAGAAGTTTCACCTGGCTGGTGCCTTCAAATGGATGAAATTTCTCATGTCTCTTTTATCTCTCTTTAGGAATGAGATAGCAGGTGGACCATTGAAAGTCCCACACATATATCAGTTTTCACTGCTGGAGCAGGGAAGCTGTTCATGGGAATGAATGCAGGTTGCATTTACATTTTTAATTTGGGTGAGAGGAAACTACAGTGTAAGATATCAGGAAGACCAGTCATAAGACTGAGAACTTCTTTTGGTGTCTTTTTCATAGGAGGGAGATGAAATATTCACTGAGGAGTTAAGATTAGATTGGCTTCAAAGACTCCTGAAATTCTTATGAAAAAAAATGTCATTGTGAGCCATTATTAATATATAATTAAATGTCAGACTGCATCTGTCTTACACAGGATTTTCTCTTCATTTCAAGCCTTGATTTGGGTGGTTCAGAAAGCAAGAAGCAGAGTTATGTTCTACACAAAAATAGAGATATCACAACGGTCTTTTGACCTAGTATTGACAATACTAGTAAGAAAACAAAACCCAAAATAATTTTTTCCTTCAGCCTTATTTACAAAGCTGGGCATGTTCTACCAAGAAGAGAAGAGAAGAGGAAAAGAGAGAAGGAGAGAGCACAAAACAAATCAAGGCATTTAAGTCTACTGAAAAACAGCACCTTGAAGTAGCTGCTGATTTGCAGAGAACAGAGCTATCCAGTTGGTGAAATGAGCACACTAAAAACAATGATTTCTTGCAGCAGATTCTCATCCAAGTTCTACCTGAGTAAAACACTTGTAGAGCTAGGACAAGAAGGTGACCACAGTGTTAAACTGATAAATTGGGAAGGCATTAGTAGGGTTCATATTGGCTGTCTGGACTGAGAATGAGCATTAAAGACTGTAGATACGTTCAGGGTGCAGTTCTGACATGTGATGGCTCACCCAAGACAAACAGATGTTTAAAAATTCTCCCACAATCACCAAATAGATGTATCTACAGCCTGAAGTACTGGAAATCTTTGTACACCACTGGAATAGAATTCATCTCCCATGCTTCAGGGAAGAATCCTTAAACACCAAAAACCATTTGAAGAATAATCTTCTTCTGTGTTCTAGTAAAAACTCAAGGCACCTCCTGACCCGTGAGCTGATGAAAGAAGGGCAGCAGGAATAGGGAGTGTGAAGAAACATGTTTTAGATGTTGTCATGGGGCCATGGTTCTTGTTAAAGTTTCCAGTCTGATTTGCCAGACATGTGAAAGGAGATACATTCAGCAGGGTACTTACAAACCATGCTTTCGTCTTTATAATTAGATATCAAAACACATAGTTTCAGGAGTAGGGAAAGCAATGAGGCCTTAGCACCTATCTCTTTGCCAATAATATTGTCTCCCAGACCACAATAAAGAGCAGACAATTTTTGTCAATTTTCTGGAAGGTTATTGCATTGTATGGGGGCAATGGTTGAAGCCTGGGTATCACTTCCATACAGAAAAGGTTCATCAGAAATAATAAACAGTCCCTCTATATTTTAGAGTGATTTAATTTTAAAAAAATCCCACAAGACCAAGGATGAAAAAGTCACATGGCAATTCTAAATGTCATTACTTCAAAAGAAGCACTATTCTGGTTGTTATCCTGATACCCAGAAGAACATGATGAGCATACATTTAGAATATACATTACTGTGGTTTGCTCTGTTTTAACTGAGAGTGGGACCTGCCTCATTCATTAAAGTATTTTGGAGGAAAGATGAAATAAATTTTTATTTCTGACTGAAGGATAACATGGCCTTGGCTCTTGCAACAGCACCTGAGATGCTCAGCACTCAAGTGGCAAAACAAAGCACTAAGGCTTAAGAGCTCACATTGTCCTGCTGACATAAGTAGGGTCTTTCATATGGCTAACTGAACTACATATTTCAGTATAAAAATTAAAGTACTTTGAAAGACCTTTTACAGCTTGGCAGGAGAAGTAAAAAGACAACCCAACCTGTTTTTTGCTTGGAATTAGCTGTGGTTTTTTAAAACTGTTAAGAGGAATTTTGAGCAGTTCATAATGACCAGCTGGTGAAAAAGCTAGTGCAGAATATCAGTGAAAAAAGGCTTTTCTTTATGCGCAAATTCACGTTTATACTGCGGTGCTCATATTTTGCAGTTTCAGTTTGAAGTTATGTATAAAGATGGATGTCTCAGATTATAACTCAAAGAAAGAAAAAAAAAGCTCATTATAACCACATACAAATGGATGTATTTTTCTTTAAATATTGGATATCTATATATTTCTATTTCATAGAATATATGCATAAAATATACTCTATATGTCTCTAATTTTGTGTGCAGGCTACAAATACATAAATCATAAATTATTTATTATAGATACGTCTAGATTACACTGCATAGTAGATAAGTTATCATTAGGAAAAAAAAAGGATACACAGCTTTTCAACAAAAGATTAATACTGCCAGTGTTGCCATGTTTTGGGTGTTTTTGTGTGCATGCATGTGTGTGGGTGTGTGTCTATGTGTCTTATTTTTTTCTTTTTTTAACATCCATCCTTGCCAATCTTTGCACCGCCAGCAGGGAAAATCATATCCATGGCAACCAGCTGCACCATTCCTACTCACATCAATGATGACTTCAATCTAAACTGTCAAATATTCTATGCACATCATGTAAAATAGGCCTCTTTCCTTATACCTCTGTGCATCTATTTTCTGTGGCTACATGTTTATGCAAATGAGAATTGTCCCTTTTCTCTTGGGATGATTGAGCACTGAATTTGTTTTGCACCTCGGCAATGCAAAGCCATACTGTCTTGCCACGTGGTATATCACATAATTGCATTATAATGATAATGCTCCTTAAATTCGTTTGATAATGCCAAATACCTGGCTTGTTAGGAACACATGGAGTGAGCTTTGAAAGAAGAACATTAATATGAAGCTGGGATATGTGAATAATGCTTAATTGGCTCTCTAGAGTGTACTAATTTTCAGGACTGGAAAGCTACCAATTGATAGGGGTTTTACAGTTATTGAAAAGGAGAAAATGTCCTTCATAAATCCTCAACATATTAGTTGCCATTTTTTGTACAAAGACTTCAAATTCCAAGGATATCCCTTTTCCTACCTGGCAGGAAAAAACCTCCACATTAAACACTCAGAGATACTGCACCAAAGTCCAATCCTCTTTTCTTGGTCTCCTTCAAATGGTGGTTCCTACATGTTATGATTTAGGAATGGCACTCCCTAATTTAGTGCTTCCCTCACCTCAACTGAGACTTTTCCATCAGTTGCTCACTCGCCCCATCCCCACCAGTGAGAGATAAAAGGCAGAGATAATGGGCTGAGATAAGAACAAGTTACTGGAAACAGCAATGATATAAAAAATAACAGTAACAGCAACAATATTAATAAAAAATGGTATAAGAAAACAAAGTATTTACACAGAAAATCCATGACAAAGTACCTACCCACCACACTGTGCTTTTCTCAATGGAAAAGTAGAGAGAACAAGTTTCTTCCTTCCACCTCACAGCGATGATGTGGGTGATATAGAATAACAACCACACCCACACAGCTCTTTGCTCTACCCTCTCACAGCCACTGCAAAAAATTTAGCTCTGTCATGGCTGAGACCCCAGGATACTACCATAACCTATAAACAATATTGTTATTAATACTGTATACAATAACCTTATAAATCCCACAGGAACACTGACCACCAGAAGGTGCCTCTAAAAAGTTCTCACCCATAGTGGTGGGCTGGGAGCAGAAGATACTTCTGACCTGCAGTCTCAGCCACCAGAACACACAGCACGTTCCAGAAAGATGCAAAGCTTTGACTTATACTTTTCATGCAAAGAAAAGTCAATACATCAGATCTGTTCAGTATTACAGGTTAAATAAAAAAGTTGTGGATGAAAGATACATCATTAAAAAGGATATTCTTTTGAAGCAAAGATTTTTTTGGTGGCAATTTTTGTGACTAGCAAGAATAATTTTGTGCCTAAGACTTTATTGTACGCTGTGGGCTGTGAGAAGGGTTATGTGCTTGTATATGTCCATGACACAGCAGTGCAGTCAACAAGAGCAAAATTGTTCTTTAAAAAATCAACCTCAAAATGTAATTAACAGTGAATATTAAGAAAGAAAGGACATTCCTTTAGGCTCAAATGGTCTCATCTGAACATTAGCACTTATTTTTCACAAATTTTAAACTAATCAAAGGAAAATAATTGTTCGGAAAAAGAGTATTCTGAAAATGTAAAATGTATATCTTCCTGTATCTTCTGTCAACTGATATCACTTTGCCATACCTTAACTGGTAAAGGGTAATACACACAAAGGTACTGTACATTCAACACACTACACCTGTGAATCCAGTACAAATTGCGCCAGTGAGACAGACCAGCGGTGCCTTATCCACCTATGTGGCAATAAGAAGCTCAAAAAAATATAATTCCACTGGCAGCACTGTGTCTGGCATGGTTTTTTTCAAAGGCATTTGTAAGGAAGACATACATTTCCAAAACACCACCTTTTCTCTTCTGAAGGGAGCATTTGGAACCTGCAAAAGATCACTGCAGATATTAATATCTGCATGATTTCCCCCTGGCCCAAGGGAACCTGAGATATGAGATACAGAATGGCCTCACTGGAGCTGTGAGGTTGCTTCTAAAGTTTCCAGCCTATTTGCTGCTTAATAGAGTGGTGGTAGGAACCCACATTCTGCTTGTAGTGCTCTGAGGGAAACTCCTCAGCTAGACATTAAGAAAGACAGGAACGTGATGGAGAGAGAATGGATGAAAGGGAAGGAAGTATTTTTGCTTATATCATATCTGTGCACATATTTGAAAATGCAGATCAGATTATGCAATATATCTTCTATATTGTCATACTGTATAATCCTCTAGAAGAGTGGGCACAAGATTTTATCATTGGAACAAACACAGGAGACCTTGTGTCTAGTAGACAGTGATCTTTGCTGAAATGGATTTTTAGAAGTATTTCTACAGATAAAGGAAAAGAAGCTAGAAGATATTTTTATTGCTGTGACAGTCATGAGTTAGAAGGGTATATCAATAAGATATGATAACTCGTAATAATAGAATCCCTTTACTTATTCCTTTGTCACCATCTGGAGTGTTCCTATGAAAACTAATGATGTAATACTGATGTGAGATCAATTGTGTTCACACACATTTAGTAAGACAAATGTAATTATGTAAACAGTGCAAAATCAGGAGAAAATTTTGTACATGATTATTCGTTATAAGACCCAGAACCTAATATTTAAAGAAAAACACTCACTACTTTTTTTTTCACCTTTATCATCAGTACTATCAGAAGATGACAGGGAGACGTTTTCTGACCATAACCATCCACAAAAACATCATTCAGAGTATTATCTGTGCATAATAAAACATTCACAAAGTTTGTTGACTGCCTGGTCTGGGGGTCTACATATACCAGAATGTGCAAAATGTAGTCAGAGCTTTGACAAACTTTCACAGAACATTCTCTTTTCAGATGCTGTTGCAGCACTGAAGCTTCACTGAGAGTTTCTCAGACATCAAAGCATATTCTGGAATACAACTAAAAATACCATCAATCTAGTGTTAAAGAAGTGAGAAGCAGTGTCACCATGGTGCAGAGGATCACACTATTATTTTTCCCTTCAAATTATATAAAAGATTAGTTATATTTCTTTAATGGCAAGATATTTATACCCAGGAAATGGAAGATGAAAATGACATTTAAATCAGCCTAAATCCATGTTTTAAAGCTACACCTGTTAAAAATCAAAGTACCAGAAAGTGACAAGTGTCTTTTTTTGAATAAACCTGCATAGATATATATATATACCTACTGTAGTCATGCCATGCTCTGCTATTATTGTCGGAAGCAGTTTTTGGCTGACTTTTGTTCTGCTGTGGATCTGAGTCCATTCTTAATAAGTCTCATTGCTGAAAGCATGTTGCCATTCAAATAATGCCACAGGGACAGTCAAGGCCCTTATATTAAAAGCTGTTTATGATTTCAGAGTACCATCTGGGGTACATGTGACATTGTAGAACAAGGTGTCAAATGCATTTTCTTTCATAGTTTGAAGGAAGCATCTGCAGTGACTAAGTTAGGAGCAAAGAGTTTATGTCTTCCAACTTGTGACCTCATGCAGTCCTCACCAATATGATAGGTCACATGCTAAGGATGCAGAAAACCAGATTTATAGATTATATCTTGTCAACCTTTACATTTCCTGTTCCAGATCTGAAACTGCAAGATTGCTTACAACTGCAAGAAAACTATCTTTTACACAAAGCAGATTGATCTAAATAGTCTCTTTGCCTTGGAAGCTTTTATTTTTACTTCATTTTTATTTTTATATTTTCTGGATCACAGCAGACAGCCTGAGCATGAAGAACTGGGGACATTAAATCAAGAAGCTAACATAGTCAATATGAAAACAAACACAAAGAATGAGATTAGTCTATGGTGTATTGTTAGTTCGTTCATTTGGCAAGTGTCTTCCTATCACCAGTGGTATTTGTCAGTTTCTGCAGAGTTGTTATTAGTGTCTATATTGTTTGTTTAATTCAAAGTAGACTCTGTCATTAGCAGCTCCACAGCTTCATCTTGTGTCATTCAGACCTTTCAAATTAATTTCTCTTTGGTGTGAATAATGACATACTTGCTCTTCAAGGTAGACTCAATAGCAGTCAAATGAATCTTTTAAAATGTTCTAATGGTTTAAAGAACCAAAGCCTCCCTTCCCAGCATCAACCTATTAAGCCTGCTCCTGAGAAACTCCCATTTTCTAGACTGACTTATAAAGTTCCTAGTATCTCATAAAGATCCTAGCATGAAGAGTGGATAAACATGCTTCTTGTGTGAATTTGATGAAATAAAACTGGGAGGTGGATGAGTTTGCAAAACCCACACAGCACAAAAAATGCTTTTTGTTTATACTCTGGCTGCTAATATTGTTTGAGCTCATATGCAGTAGAAATATTCATCAGCTAGCCACATGCTTTTATTCCAAAATATGCAGGTACAATATCCAAACCTTTGCAACACAGACCACAACTATGATTTAGCAATCCATTTCTCATTTAAATAAATCAATCAGTTGAGTGTAGTTCTTAATGACTATCAACAGCATGTTCATCATCATTAACATGAGCTCTCTCACTTGTTTACAGAGACACTAGTTCTTTTGAACACAATAGTCATGCATGTAAAGGATTGATACCTTTGATTTCATTTTGTGTTCCCCATCCTTAACCTTCTCATTTTTTATGCAATAAGAAATTCTGAGCGTGTTCAAAAATCAAGTCCCTGTTTTCTCCTTTCTCAAGTTTAGCAAACAGCAAATTCTACTCCCCGTTCCCCACACTTGCAATGTTTCTTCTAAAACTAAGAGTATTGATAATCTAATAGCTTATGACTTATTGGTTCAAAATTACATATTTTCTAGCTATTCTTCCACCTGTTATTTCATAATAGTTTAATCTTCAAGTTTTCCACCTCTTTATGATTTTCAAATTAGTTAAACCTCTTTTTCCAGTTCTTCTAAGTTACTTTTTGTAATTCCCACAGAGTGTTGCATGTTTCTGATAAGTGGAATATGGGCTTTATGTGCAGGCTCACTAATTCTGTGTCAACCCTTAAACACAAAATCTGCCCAGGCTCATAGATGAAAATTGCCTCTGCTCTGACACAGATTACTGAGTTTTCAACATAAAATCAACATTTTTATATGTCACCCAGACAAATGAAACACTGATGCTCAGCTCACACTGATTTCCACATCCTCATGTGATATCATCAATGCAAATTTGCCTCATATTTTGTTGGAGACAGAAATCCCACTGACTGAGGTAAATGACAGTGTAAGGTGAGTTTACAACATGTTCATTTCTGAAGACAGTGAAGGAGGACAGGAGAATCCATTTTGACTTTCAGATGCTATATTGCCTTCTGCAGGTTAGAAAATTATTGTTCTACTTGCATGAAAACCAAGTAAACTAGGAGTCAGTGAAACATAATGAAAAAAATTTATTCTAAAAGCACTTTTATCTATATTATTTTCAGATATTCTACCCAATCAGAGTTTATTTTGCTTGTCTTTTTTCTGTTTTGTTGACCTTACATTCACTTTGTGCACCTTTTTTAAAGACTGGTTTTGATTCTCTACCATTTGGTTAATCTGTTTAAGTACGCTTAATCTATCTGGCCCAAACATCAAAAATCCTGACAGCTTTTCCAAAGAAATATATTCAGTGCACACACATGCTCTGACTTGCATGGTGTCACTTAATGGCACACATTAAAACCCAGATTTTGCACATAGTTGGGCTCTTTGGGGAACCATTTCTGATTTCCTTTATGCCATTATAATTTCAATGAGGTTAAGTTTATCCCAGTTTAAGAGAAAGAGTGAATCTTGGCCTAACCTTCTAAAAACCCAATTTAGCCATGAAGATAACATCTGAAACACAGATTGTTTTGGTCATGCACAGTAGTATTCTTCTCAAATTAGGACCCAAATATTACATACTCCATTCAAACCATAAAGAACAAGACACACTATTAAAAATGTATAACACCCTCAGATTTCCTTAAAGTTTGCATTGAAATCTTAAATGCCAATATCTTACCTAATATAACTTATCAGTCATAAATAAGGTTTTAATTTGCTTTAGAATGTGAGCTGCAATACCAACAGCTTTGGCAATAAAAAATGTCATTAAGCAGCTTCATTTGCAGACCAAAAATGGTCTTTGGAGCAGTCCTGTATGTTCTAGTTCTCAGGAGAGTTATTTTACCCCATAATTGTTTAAAATTTATATCAATTCAAAGTGAATGAGAAGTTCTGAAATAAGTCTATTACTCTGTTACTGAAACACAGTTGATATGATCTCATAGATTATCAGTTTTGTGAAAGGCCATGAATCATAATTCCAACACCAGGAAAAAAAGGACATTTTATTATTTGTAGAAGAAATACACTTTCTCTTAGTAACTCAACAGATCCCCACTTCACCATGCAACAGAACTAACCAGATTTGAAGATGCCATTGCTACTTAATTTAAGACTTCAACAGTATAGAAGAGTTCATTAGGACGAGATGTTTGGGTTCAGAAAGAGTCAAGTTGATGGCTCCAGTTGCTGCTTCACTGCTATTCTGTGGGTGCTTCAGCTGGTACAAGAGGGTGGAAACGAGTTGCTGTGAATGCAGCTCTAGTGGAATTGTGTCAGACTCATCCTTTCATTCTGCAGAATTTTGTGGGGAAATGGTGACATTTGAGCAACATTGCACAATACACTGTGTCACCATATATCTGGATTTGCTAAAAAAAAAAAAGGCAAAAAAAGAGGCAGGTTTTACATCACAAGTTTTGCATATTTTAATGTTTGATTAATTTCTATTTAGAAACTGTTTTTGCTGGAACTGTCTTGATGACATTCAGAAGAAATTCTTATTCCTCAGGAAAAAAAAATCCCATAAGAAGAAAAATTTAGAATATTCAAATATAGAAGCAACTCCACCCCAACACTCAAAAAAAGATTGAAAAGTATTTATTTGGCTCCAGTATGGATTGAAATCAAATTTGTACAGCATTTGTACTCCTGATAAATATTTGAGAAGAGTTTTGATCTGAGAATATTTTAAAAAGTGAAAACTTGAGAAAGGCTGAGATTTTTCATATAAATTTTTTGAAGAATTTAGTACAGCCATCATGAACTTGCCTGTGTTTTGTTTTTCAGAAATACTCATAAAATAACATTTTACTTGCATAAGTATCTGCAAAATCTGGACTTTTACCTGTGTGCACAAATATTTGAAGAAAATGAATGGCAGATCCGTAGCTGTGTATTATTGATGTAAGAAAAGCCCATGCACTAACCTAATCAGGCTATTTACCCAATGCCATAGGCAAATCTGCCCAATCACAAAGAACCTAAACATTAAATCACAAGAACAAAGAGATGCATTTTGGAGAACTTCCAAGGGAGAAGGCAATAAACTTTGCTTAATACCAGTGAGAATGTTACACTAAATCAAATTAAAAAATATAAAAGGAGAATATTTTATAAGAAGAAAAAAGAGCTAATTTCTTTGAATAAAATATTACTTGTGAATTATTCACTCAGCACCAATTTTTTGTTTATAATTGATATGGAATAATTCAGTTCTGCAACCATGGAGAAAGAATTGAAATGCTTTATTTATCTCTTTAAATATATCCTAACTCTACATTTTGTAAGTTTTTCAGTAGCAAATTATCTTCATTTTCCAGAAAATTTATCATAAGATTACATCAGAAAAATTCTTCACCAGCAAATGTGAGGCTCACTCCAGAGACTGGGATGAGTTAATATCTCTTTGACAGTCTGTCTCAGCAGATTCAGAAAGAAATGGTACTTCATTTACTGATCCTTCTATTCTTATCTTCTCCTTTTCCTTTTTATATTGCATTAATTATGTGGGGGGTTTCTGTTTCGATTTTTTTGGCATATGTTTGTGTAAGCATCACTTAGATAAGGGATGTTATATTTCTCATTATTTACCCTACTCCTTAGTAGCCAGTGTTTCTTTTCTGCACAAAAACTGCTCAGTTTTCAATTTAAATGCCAAAATTTTATGGTTTGGGTTTTCTTTACTTTTCCTCATAAACTGGCAAAATGGACCATGCACCCTGAAAAGGAAGCAGCCAATTAAAATCTACAGGCAAAGATTTTGGTTTTCGATGTTGGCATCTTTGGGGTTGTCTCTGCAACAATTAAACATAACTAATATCTGAAGACTGTTAAAGGGATAGGTATACCTCTTTGCTCATTTCCTCCATATACATTCTGTATGCTTTTAACACAAAAGATTAGGGACTTATTTTATTTAAATAACATAATATCTATGGGACATAACACAAAGAGGGAAGAATCAGCAAAGCAAAATAAGCAACAATAAAACTTTTCTTCTGAGATGTCACTTCAATGTTTTGATGCTTGACACTACCAATTCTTTATATAAATAAAACCTTTAAAATTAGCCAAGCCTATAGCAGGGAAAAATCTTTGGATTTTTGATGCAAATGACTGGGAGCTAAATATCATGTTTCTCTATGTGAGAAAAAATACTCAATTTCCTTGGAGAGATCACTTCAATAGTCTGTTTCTAGTGTTCCTTGAAAGCAGGACAAATAATACCTTGCTGATATTAGTAATACCAGGTTCAGTTCTTTACTCTTTATGACATGTTCAGATAAGACAATGACAAACAACACACAAAGACTCTTTTTATCAGGTCAAGTTGTCAGTCCCTTTGATTGAAATTTGTTGAGATACAGTAGAAAATGAATAAAAAATAACAATCCATTTAAACT
>JAWWLZ010000645.1:0-12086 GCA_035041345.1 Poliocrania exsul | reverse complement strand
GGTTGTCTCATCTTTATGTAGAATTCAAATCCCCACAGCGGGATAAAGCAGAGCAGCCACAAGTGTTAACACTGCTGGGAAACAGGTGCAAAACGAGATCTGTGCTCACCTGCATGGCTGTAATGACTCTCTGTCTCCGAGGTCTATGCTAAAGCTGCATGAACTCCACACAACATGACAGCAGGCAGGAAAGCATTAATGGGAGCATCAACTGATCTCCAAACTGTGATTAAAACACCAACTAGAAAGAGACACTAATAAAGACTGAAGAATAGCAGCAGTAGGTGGGGAGGCCCAGAGACTACACAGGGGAGATCTCAGAGACAAAAATGCAGTGAGAAAAACAAGATAAAAAGCAGAAGCAGCAGCAGACCAGGAAGCTGTCATCATTCTCCATGAGAGAAGGTGACGCTGACCCAAAGGGATGTGCTTTGGGTAGCAGATGTTTTTGACAAGAGCCAACACAGAAGTACACTGTACTGGATGAATTTTAAAAAAAATACTCTTTTCCTTTCATTCTCTTAGCCGTAACAGGATTAATCACAAATACACCTTTAATATAGTGTATGAAGTAAGCTACATACACCAAAATACCTGCTGCTATCTACAAATGGTGTATTTACTGTGGGTTTACATTTTTTCCTCCTCAGTCTGACACCAACTCAAATTTCAGCTTAGGCACAGAAAGATCCTGTCCCAGCTGACAAGCCAGAGTTTTGCTCTTACAGATTTGAAGACAAAGTGCCTATTATGAGAACATGTAGCTCCTGAAATCAAAACCTCTGTTAAGGTCTCTTAGCAAATCTGGTTTGATTTTTTACAGCTTTGTTTTTGCCTTGTATATTGTCAGCTCCATGGGGAAGGAAGGCTAGCACAGTCATGTAAGATATTAACTTGTGACAACTGCATGATAAAAGCCCAATTAAGCTGGTGATGCTGGTTAGGAGCAAGGCAACACACAATCCAAATTGCTTTTCTGTAGCTAAAGGTGCTCTGCAGGGACAAAAACTTGTGTTCTTCAGTGGGGAGATAAACCTTGGGGATATGAAAGAAGTGGCTCTGTAAATAAAAATGGTGATATTTTTGCAAGCTCACATTTCTGTAAATAACTTCAAGTTAAATGACTTGACAGAACTACTCCCAGACAGCCTTTTACACCAGATCCCCTTTGCTCCAGCTCCCCAGCACTTTGCTGGAATCACCAAACCACAGACCCCATTAAGGTCCCTGCCTGGTCAAGTTGGCCTTGCAGGTCACCTTACCCTATGCAAGTATTATCTGCAACCAAAGCTGGCAAAGAGAATAAAGTGCAACATTACATCAAGCACAGACCCAGCAACACTCACAAGCAGGGAAAGGAAAGGAAAAAGGATAGCAGGGACATAGTTATTAACATGCATTTTACAAACCAAATCAGTGTGAAAATCAAGTTTACATGGTTAGCAAGAGTAATATTGCATGGAGGTAATTGCCATATCAACTTCAGAGTACAGGAAAAATGGAAAGAAGGGCTGAAAGCTTATATTTAAAAGAATAAAACCAGATATTATACCTTGCATAGCTAATTACTGTGAATGAGGAGTTCCACAGCTATGCTCCTTGCAGGATCAAAATGCTAATAATGAAGTAAGCGGGAAGAATCTAATTTACACTGGAGTAGAACCATCCCAAACACTTTCTACCTTAGTGCCTCTATGTTTTTCATCTTTGAAGAATGAAGATGTTTTGAAACTACAAAAAACAAGTCTCTGATCTACACTGGAAAATGTATTTATTTTGTAGGGTTCTTGAAACAGCAGGTTTCAGAAAAGTATTCAGCCTTACAAGTGTTCCATGGGAGAGGATAACAAAAGAGAAATGACCATTGTTAATTATCACTATATAGGTTTTCCCTACAACTTCGTGTCTCAGATGGTCTATTCTCAAGCAAAACACATGGACTATCCAGTCACCCCAATGACAATTTGGGGTAAATTCATGAAGATGATGGCATTGGGGTAAATACCTGAAGATGACAGCATCTGATATTCTCTCAAGTTACAGAAAATAATGTTCCTATTAGTACACCATGAAATCAGGACACACACACTTACACACTTCCTCCATTGGGTCATCTTGTCTGAGTGGCAGTTTGCAATCTCCCCTGCCTTTTCACTCAGGGTCTGTCTTAAGGGGTATAATTAAGTATTTCTCAGTAAGTCTAGATGAAGAAGATAACTCATTCACTTCATGGGAACAATAACTAAAGAGGCTGAGAAACTGAAAAAAAAAAAATCTTTGTTAGCCAAGAAGTCACAATATCAAAATTATGAGTTCCCACCAGAACTATACGCAGCAAAAGGGTACTGTGGGCTAAATCCTGACCACACTCAAGTCAGCTGGAACACTGCTATTGACTTGGGTGTAACCAGGCTCCACTTCACCTATTTTACCACAGAGCTTGTGTCCCCAGCTTGTTACTCATTTCTTCACCACAGGTTCTTTTGGTGCACCCACATTCCCCTGCTTAGTGACCACCTTGAAAAGATCAGCACAACCACTGTGCCAATCACAGCCACATGCTAAGAAAAGGGGATTCCATCCCTGGGTATCCCTTGGAAAACAGACCCTAAACTGGGGAATTGGAACCACAAAATGTCCACCAGGACTGAAACCAGGAAAGCAGTGCTGGTGAGCTTAAATAAGATGGCCAGTATTCAAAGGCCTTGCTCAATGCCACAGGGTGGAAAAGAGCTCTTCTCTGCTGTATTCAGTGGCTCTCTAGGTCTGTTCCAGTTTTTTGTTTGTGAGCAAAAGCAATAGTGGTGTAGCATCTCTATCTGTTTATTTTGTGGGAAAAAGGCCTTTTGCAGTATTTCTTCTCCACAAAGTCCCCATGCAGAAACCCCTCATTTTAATTGTCTCCAGAGATTTCTAGGCATAGATTTAGCTGTGCAGTAACACCATACATTGAATGTGAATGACTGTAAAGTGCTTGAGGGAATTGTTATAAAGAGCATCATACTCATACCAAGGATTATTTATCTTTGGTTTTCTCATTTCTTCTGGCATAACACTGGATCACAGAACTGATCTGTGTAGCCTTTGCATTTATTGTCTCCTTTTACATAAACTGTCTCCTATGGATCCTAGTCCCAGAACTGACATTTGCAGCATTGCTCCTGAATAACAAGCTACACTGTGCATATTCCAAGCTCTGTTGGAAGGGAAGGGAAGAGAAGGGAAGTGAGACAACACAGCAGGTTTTAGACTAAGAAAAAGGCTGGAGATGGTTTGGCTGAAGGAAATGGCTATTAATGAATTAGGTTATAAATATGTTAGCCAGCCTCAAAAACAGAACATACTACACATTCCCACTCCAGTCATATTCACCATCTTGCTAAAAATCATCAGCAGAGAGAAGGGGTTGCTTGGTATTACTTCATGCCCTGCAGGCAGGGCTAACTCAGCTTGGCTCTATACACTGAGAAATAAGGATGTACAATAGGATTTCCATGCAATCTCCACTCAATCTCCACTGTGCACCCTGCAGAGAGAGAGCTCAGCACTGTCCGTCTGTCTGTCTCCAGCTACATGAAGTACATTCAGTTTACTGAGGCAGAAGGATGGGCAGGATTAGCTGAACCAGACTCAGAGCTGTGAATGCAGCACACAGAGATCTCACTCTGGGAAGGAGGTACCTGAGCTTCGTTCCCTCCTCAGTCCTCAGTGCACATTATCAGGGAGAAAAGATGAGCACCTATGTTGGGACACTAAGTTTGCCTCATTAGTAGCAACATCCAGTGACCTCCTGGCTACAGGAATAATCAGCAACTCCAAATACCAACTTGTTCAAGCAGAAAAGCAACAATAAGCTCTGCCTTTCAGAGGACATGGCATTGCTGCCATCTCCAAAGGGAAAGTCTGAAGATACATTTGAGAGGGCACCACATAGTTAATTGTCATATATCTTCTTTAGAAAGCATTAGATAAACAAAAATATTCAGAAGTTTAGCAAAAACTGTTTGATTAAAAGACTTGTGGTTGATTAGCCTAGAAGACTGTGGGGAGGCTTGATAGCAGTCATATGGGGAAAAGATAAGAAAAAACCATCTCTTATATTATAGCCAAGGAGGAATTTCAAGTTAGATGCCAGGAAACATATCTTATGCATAACGGCAGCACTGTATTAGACTGGCTTGTGTAGCAGGCCATGGAATTTCCATTACTGGAAGCTGTAAAAAAATATAGATAATTATGTCTGAAAAAAACCCTGAAATAGAGTAAATTTAGATTAGATATGAGAAAGAAATTCTTTACTGTGAGGGTGGTAGACTTTGGAACAGGATGCCCAGAGAAGCTTGGATGCCCCATCCCTGGAAGTGTTCTAGGCCAGGCTGGCTGGGGGTTTAAGCAACCTGCTCTAATGGTGTTGGTAGGGGTTGGAACAAGATGACCTTTAAAGTCCCTTCCAAAAATGAATCATTCTATGATGTTTGATACAGCCCAGGTGGAGCTGTCTGCCATGGGGAAGAGGCAAGAGGGCTGTGACCTCTGAGCACTCTCTCCAGACAATAACTTGGCACAGGTTTCACTATGATACCACCAAACTGACAGTGCCCCTATGTTTTGGTGTAGCACTGTCTAGTGAGTCCCCCCAGGAAGGTGCAAGGCTTTTTCCCCTAAAAGCCTGACTTTGTAAAAGTAAAATCATAAATAGTGCTGTACCTCTAGATTACGTAGTATGATTTAATATATTTCTTCATGCAGCTTTATGAGTGCAAAGGGAACTGTGAGAAAACAGGTGTTAATTTTGCTTTGGTGTTGTTCAATGGAGAGGCTACAGTGGAAGCTTTTTCTCTTGTAGCTGGAGCTTCTTGTCCAAGTACAGCAGATAGAGGATAGAGCTAACAAACATACCTGACAGGAGGTGGCAGCCAGGTGGGAATCAGCCACTTCTCCCAGGCACCAACCACCAGGCCAAGAGGAAATGGCCTCATGCTGTGCCAGGGGAGGTTCAGGTTGGGTATCAGGAGGAATTTCTTCACTGAAAGGGTGGCTAAGCATTAGAATGGGCTGCCCAGGGAGGTGGTGGGGTTACCATTGCTGGAAGTGTTCAACAAATGAGCAGACTTAGTATTATGGTTTAACTGACAAGGTAGTGGTTAGTCAAAGGTTGGATTCAATGATCTTGGAAGTCTTTCCCAACAGTAATGATTCCATGATACTCCCAGTCACCACATGTATGTGCAGCTAACGAGGATGTATTTATAGCTAGACAGAACAGAATGAGTGAGATGACACAGTGAAGATGAGTGAGGAGGGATCTCCAGGGAGCTGCCTGCCCATGCACACCACCAAAGGCTGATCACCTTCACTGCGCTGACTTCTCCCTTTTAGTCCCTGCAGGAAAGCCTCATTACCATGGGACTTAATAGGTTGCAAACACTTTGGTCACACCCCATAAAACCGTAAGTAAGGAGATGTTATACACAGGAGAAATTGGTCTATCAGCATTACATAGTCCATTTATCCCTATCCGACTGAATGACTCGCTAGACAGCCCCATCATGAGGCACGTGATAGTCCTCACATAAGGCAGCAACACATTTCAGTGCAATACACTTGAGCTTAAACTGTCTGTAAATGTAGACCATGTCTTAAACAACCCCTCCTAATCCCACACTTTTCAAGCACAGCATGTGAGGAATTATGGTCTTCATTTGTTCACACTTCACCACACAGACCTTATGTAGGAAGTTAGGGCAGCAGTAGGTGGACAGAGGTGCTACTCTATTATTAATGCAGTTGACTTGCAAGAGCAGGTTCACAACAAGCTATTTAGATCTCAACCTTTACTCCTTCACACTGAGACAGATAATTTACTCATAAAAGCAAAAGGGGCAAAGGAAAAAGCTACTTCTAACATCATGTGTTACACCATCACATTACATCACATAACTTTGCTTGTCACCTATCACACAATTGCCATGCCAGAGAATGAAGGCACCCAAATGTATCTGCATGACCTGAGGGCTCCTGGAAAAACATTCAGGTCTCACAAAGCTAATATTTGTTACAAAAGGCAGGTAATTTCCTCCTGAATAAATGATCATCTGGATCCAGTATTTTTCATCCAGACATTCTGAAATTGGAGACCATTAACCCAGTAAATTTTACGCTGAGAAAAATAGAGCCATTGGAGTCTGTGCTTCCATGAGGCAGTATTAAGATGGCTCTACTGCAGCCACCAAACTGGCATGCAGAAACCTCAAACTTCACCCTAATCCTGCTCACAGGTTTTTATAACTGACTTTCAACTTACAAATCAAGGGCTCACCTATGAAAATGTGCAGAATCATGCTAGCAATAATGTCCCCTATATAAGAATATCCTGCAAATTCACACAGCAGTTTTCATTGGATTGATGGAATGGACTAAACCCAATGAGCCTAAGCCACCAGCACTGCCAAATGTCCCCAGCTCCAAATGCTCACTGTTTGCATATCTTAAACAATATTTAAAAAAAATTATAGAAGAAGGAAAAAAAAAAAGACACCATCTCTGTACTGGAAAGATCTGTTTCTTTCTGCATTTGGGATTCACAGTTACGTTTCCAAATTCACAAGGCCATTATATGTCATGTTTTGGCTCATTTCAGCTGCAAAGATGCCACTACTTCCAGTTATCTTGCCTTTGCCTGACACTACAGACTAACTCTTCAGCCACCACACACCAAAGTCACCTCAGATTAGTAGTTACGGGTCAGTAGACAATCTGTAGCACAGATTTAATTGTCAAATTTCTCCTTTAAGCCTCTAAGAAAGCATAAGCTCTGTAGATCAAGAAGCATCCAGTATCATAGGATTCACATTCAGTATCATAGGATTTGTCTGGTGCATCATGCTGGAAGAAAATCACTATTGTGTTATTTTTCCAGTGTCCAAAACGTCATCTGGAAGCCAATGCCTGCCTCACAGGAATAATTCAGATGATAAAAGTTCTCTGGAAGAGAACCACAGCCCTTCCCTTTCATGCCATATCAGGTTATAAGGCTCTAAATCAACCACGCCTGGCTACGTAAGTCAATTTGCAAACTGTAATGCAGCAGAGTTCTCATTAAATACAAAGCTGGGCTTACACTCCCTCCTAAGCAAGAAGACATAAAGGATCTCTTGAAAGTCACTATTTAATCCTCCTACAAGATTTGTAACTGTGCTACCCCTTCTTAATAGCTTCTGCAGTGGCATAACCTTCCCTGACTTTCTCCAAGCCCACAGACTCCACTAAGCCACAGTTCCACCTACACTTAGGAACACGTGGGAGGAGAGTGGGGCTCTATCTTTGCTACAGATGAAACACCTGCTGAACATAATCTGATATCCTGTCACAGACCAGTAAAGTTTACATGAACCATAGCAAGAAACCAACTGTATGAAAACCAGAAGTATGTTATATTCCATCAATTCCTACTCATTCTTCTGCCAGGTGGTAAGAGCCAGGTATGAAACAGAACTAAACCTAAGCCTCAAATAAGCCAGTACTGGTATTAAGTTTATTTTAAGAAGTATCTCACCAAAAAAGCTAACTACTTGACAGAGAAAATTCATGTAATGTGCTCTGATAACTGAATAATTGAAATATACAGTACTAAACATAGTAAAAAGTCTTAAAAAGTAAAAAATATTAATTCTAATAATAAAATTCATAAATAATATGAAAGGCCAACAAGTGACCAGGATATAAAGGATAAAGTTTACTCAAAAAGCAAAGGTCTCACTGCACCTGTAGGTGGAAGTCTTGGTAAAGAAACTAGTTCACTGCTAGAAAAACCCCGGCATGGAGAAACAATCTCCTTTTAGCATCTTATCAGTTACATAAAACTAAAATAAAACAAACCAAACAAACCTGTGTTGACTTTGGGCAGACTAAAACCTGCTCTTGTTTCTACTTTTATACCCTCAGCCAGGCACTTCATCTGCCCTGTAGTTACTCAGAGCCATCAGCAGTCTGCTGTTCCTGTAGCTTCTCATCTGTGACCACTTCCTTTAATTATCTTTTGCTTGCAACAGTTCTTGCTTCTAAAGGAGCAATTTTACATCCCCATAAAGCGTTGACTAAACATTGACTAAAAAGCCCATAAAATCCCCAGGACAGTAGTAGAGCCTCTCTGTCCATCTTTGTCTTTGCTGTCCGCTTCCTCTTTGAGTTCTTTTTGCTCTGCACTTTACAATCCCACGGCATAACATCTGTAGTTATGGCTTCTGGGTGCTGTAAGAATGTTGTTACTCGAGGCAGAACATTTCAGTTGTGCAGTTCATGAGTAGAAATGCATATGAGTGTCCTCTGTGCCGTGAGATCCTCCCTGCCCTCTGCCCTTCCACAGAGCCCCTTCTCTCCCTCCCTGGGACAGCACCACTGCCACATTGCTCAGCCTCGCCCATGTCTCCAGCCCTGCCGTGGCCACTTCCCAGCCAGCAAAGGCTTTCACTTTACCAGTCTGTAACTGTACAGCCCTGAGTACCAACAGGAGTTAAATAAGATCCTCTGAGGAGTTTTCCAAATATAAAATCTGTCCAAGTTGCAACACCCTCACGGCTGAATGATCCCCTCAAAAATATGCCACGTTCCTTCTGTCTCAGGTGGCTCCACAACAGTCCCACAGGATTTTACACTTCTTTTTGTCCTGCTCGGCATCCGTAACATCACCGAAGCTGGACCACAATTGCCCTTCCACACTCTCCTATGCCCAAAGTCCCAAACAGAGGTGGGACTGAACTGTGGGGGGGTTTCTGAATGCACAAGGGCATAAGGGTTTGTCTGGCAAAGGCACTGGGTCATCTCTTGTGTTACCTAGGAAAGAGAGTGATGGATGTTCAGTCACTTTAGATTTGAAATAGAAAGGTTGAGTTAGGGCAGCCATTCCTCTTTCTCTGCCTGCAGGCCACACTGACACTTTGCAGCCAGATCCAGTCCTTCCCTTCCTCTCCGTTACATTTGGAAAGGTCAGCATCTATTTATGTATTTGCACTGACTGAGATAAAGCCAATTTGGCATATGCATTATTGCAGATAAACTCCAGAAGAATTTGTCTCATCAAGACAGGCTGGCTAATCAGCTTGGCTGAAGACATTTCAGCAAGTCTAGAGAGACCAGAGCCCACACCCAGTGATGAAGAACAGGGACAGAAAGTAACTCCTTGGTCTGTCTCAGCTCACTTCAACAAAGGCATGTTGCCCATCCTTCAGTTAATTACTTCAAACCATACATGTTCCATCTCAATTTTAGCATAATTTTGATTTTCACCATGTTTGCATCTTGTCTCTACAGAGCAGTTTCACATGGACTATGGCTTTTGATAACTGACCAGCTAGAACAGATGATGCCCTATTCCAGTTTGCTAACAGGCTGAACAATATGGCCCAATTACATGGTTTTTAATCGGTCAGTACGGAATCAAAGTGAGGGTTGGGGTTTTGCTTAACTAAATATTAAGCCACATTTTTTATTTCAATCATGCTGATGCCAAAGGCTAGAGATTATCCAGGGCTGAAGGGAAGACTCGTGCTCCATAAGGACAGTTTGTCAGGTCTCTACAGACAGTATTTCATCTCCCACTTTACGAAAGGCATTACATGATACAATTGCTTAAATAGTTCAACAGATCTCTTAGTAGTGGATTTCCTAACACACAAGTGTTATTTTACAGGATGTAACTATCACTTCACCTGTTAGTATACAGCATGTTTTCCACGTTTGCAATAATTAATGTTTATTACATTTTCAGTATGAATAGACAAATGTGGCCCCAATCAAGAACAGAGTTTGCATTACAGTATGCATGAGGAGGGGAAAAATAAAGGAAGAAAAGGGACAGCACCAAGAAATTCCGCAAAATCCTCATTAAACATAACTCAAATGAAGTCAGGAAGGTACTATTTAGACAGTATAATTAATGGAAAGAGATATAAAAGCTGCTCAATAAATGTTAGGTCTACAGGCACTTCCTGTCCCTATCCAAGTCACTAAGGAAAAATATCAGGACACGTATGACAGCCAATATTTCAATGTATTTCTCCAGCAGTTACTAAATACAGAGCAATACTGAGGGCAGAGGACTTCCGTAAGGTAGGTTGCTAGCAGAAAATCAACAAAGCACTTCCAAAGTCAACACCAAAGGCAGTCATTCCAAAGGCAATAATTTCTGGCAACACTACAGTCCATCAGATCCTGTCCTGCTCTGCTTCAGGTGGTTTCCCATTTTACACACAATTTCTGGATCACCTGGGTCTAAAAGTCAGTCCAACAACAGAGAGCATTGGTAAAACAAAGTAACATTGGCCTCTTACAGGAGTTCATGTTCTTTACACAGCTGTAGATTCACATTCCATCCTGCATCTGCAAAGCAGCTGTGCTCCCACCTAACCTTTCCCAGGACTTGGTGCTCCTAGGCTTCAACTTTTCCTGGAACCAAACAGTCATTTTCTTCCTCAGGATGAGACTGTTTTTCCTGTTATTTTCATCATGAAATAAAAGATATAGCCTGCAGACTCTACACCAAACTCCCTTTCCAAATGTGAATTATTTCCCTGAACTAACTACAAATTATTCTACTAGCTCTGGGCTATAATTGTAAGACCAGGGAATTCCAGTAGCTGCATCGGAGGAGGACACTACAATCTCTGCCCAAATGAAGAATGTTGCAAGCAACCAAGAAAAACTTAAGAAGTTCCCAGACTCTAACACACACTCTGAATGAAAACCACAAATCACAATCATAAAATAATTCATTGTTACCCAATACACCATTCAGGAAACCCAGAAAATGCCACAGAATGTCTCCATCTTACAGCTGCAATTAGAGCAACTAACTCATCCCCTGCTTTTTTATTACAGGTAAGAGTTTAAACTTCAAATAAATATATCATATAACTTATTTGAAAAATATTGCCTTTCTCCTGATCACAAGGTCCTCAGAAACAGATGTCACCTTTCCCAAATTTGTTTGTGCCTTGCAATTTTTTCCTTTGTATTTCTCCAGCATCATTTCTGATGACTATTCCTAAGAAGCTCAGTGCAAGTAGCCACTCTTCTACTTTCAGCATTCTGCAGGTGAAACTTTAGAAGGGATTGATCAGCTGAGGAATCATAGTTTAGTAATTTGACATAATTTATTGGTACTAAATGTGTCTAACTGCTTCAGGTGAAATACAATGAAACCTGAATATTTTTCAATGAGTTATTTTATTTTGCCAAATTAAAAAGTTGATGTTTAAATGTATTCACTGCTCTACACTTCAAAACAATACTTTGTATGGCCGAGTGAAAAATTACATTTAACTATTTTTTTTATCCCTTTGGGAGATGCAGAAAGGAGACTTCAGAAATTCACTTGAGTCCCTCCCTGCTATAAGCTTTAGCCAATAAGCAACAAAAATAAATTAATTGTAATAATAATTAAATACTGGGTCGAGGGTTTTTTGCCTCTAATGCTAAAGATCATCTGAAATTTGTCTTTGAAACTCTGAAGAAGAAAAAGACAGGAAGGAGTGACAAAAATTTCAAAAAACATTTGAAATTGGGGCTTGTTCTATCCTATAACTCAAAAGCAGATGAGTGTTATCTCACATTTCTCTCACATGGTTTTGAGTTACATCCCAAGCTACTCCAGTGGTTACATCATGCTTACTCACAGTACCTAAAAATTACTGCAAGAATATTGGAAGCCTGGTTTCTTCCATTCTAGTCAGATGGTAAAGGGTGGAAAATGCTAGTCATGCCTTCTGCTGTGCCTCAATGCCACACAACAGAACCAGAGCTGAATGGCCAAACTTCCAGACTGAAGAGCAAGCAGGGTCATGTCTCCGTCCCATTAGGGGCAGGAACAATGCTCAACACAATTCTCTGTTCTGTGTAACAGGAGGTCCACAATGGAGAGGAAATACATTTACAAGTTCCCATAACTTTTAGTAGCCAACCTGAGACATGGCAGCCTGGCTACCCAGAGGTTTATCCAACCATGATGCTGATCTACCTGAAGGGAAGTTCTGGCCAGGTGGGGGTTGGTCTCTTCTCCCAGGCACTCAGCAATAGGACAAGGGGGCACG